>JAEANM010005629.1:0-19411 GCA_017656035.1 Myanophis thanlyinensis
TTGAGGGGAGGGATTTGGGTTTCTTTTGGTATGTGGGTTTTTGCGGTCTTTTGTCAGACCTTGCTTAGATTTTCTGTTATCAGCCATGCTTTAGTAAAATAATACTTGTATTCAAATCTCATGGATCCAGGGTTTTTATTTCTTGAAGTCTGACCGAGACAGAGCTGACAGCTTCATTTCTTGAAGGGAAAGAAGCAAACAGTAAGGCAGATAAGAGACAAAATTGAAAAGCCATTTACAAGCTAAAAAATCCTATTTCTAAATATTCCAAGAAATAATAAATTGATATTAGACCCTAAGCCAGTATTTCTCAACCTGGGCAACTTTAAGGTGTCTGGATTTCAACTCCCAGAATTTCCATCCAGCGTGGCTGACTAGGGAATTCTGGGAGTTGAAGTCCAAGTATCCTAAAATTGCCAAGGTTGAGAAACACATGGGGTCAACCATAAACTAGGAAGTTATGGGAGGATGCTGAACACTAGTTTTGGATTAGAGTACAGGGGATGAAAAAGTTGCTATGTTCCTTAGTTATTTTGTGATGGCAATTTTGTTTGTTTTTTCTTAATATTGTATTGATAACTATATTTTCAAAGGGTGGTGGTGTTTTCAAGTCAGTCTTGAGTCCTGGCGACTACATGGACAAGCCTCTGCAGTTTTATTGCAATATTTTTCAGAAGTGGCTTGCCCTTGCTTTCTTCTTTAGGACTAAGAGGGAGGAAGTAGTCCAAAGTCACCCAGATGGCTTTGTTCTTATGTCAGATTCAAAGAATCAGGATTATCTGTTAGATTGCAGCATAGAAGACTTACAGTATTCACCCCTATACACAGGAATCTAGTCAACTAAAGTTGGCACCAGATAAGGGTCAACAGAATTCAGGAGGGATTGGATTTGGAGCAGTTTTGGGAATGCAGCAATTCTAAGCTGACAGGCTTAACTCCATCTCTCCCAGCTCTGCCTACTCTTCTCCTATAGTTTAAGCTGAACTAGAATTCACAGTTTCCAGGTTTCTAGCCTGGTGCCTTAATCATTATGTCAAACTGATTCTGAAAATTATTGAGAGTTGAAGTTAAAATTCCATGTGGGGTTCAGACTCTTAAACATTCCTTTGGCCACATCCCAATGCAGAAGCCTAGATTCAGCTAGTTTTCCTTGCCAATGAGCAGTGTGATTTCCCTTAAAATGAGGCATATCAACAACAGTTAATCCCTATCATTTTGATGCTAATTTCTTATTGGCAGATATGGAATAGTTGGATTATATTTCCAAAATATATGCCAGCAGTAGATGTTTCTGTTTTGATGCGATCTAACCAACCAGAACAAACCACTCTGGTCCTCTCTCTCAGTCTTTTCTCTTGCATAGATGCCCAACTCAACCTGTCCATCACAAAATGAGGCTTTGCCTGTTGGAGAATATCTTGAAGGAGAATTAATTTTATATTTCACCCAGATACTGTACATTATGGGTTCATTTGGCTTGCTTCCATATTTAAGCTAGTAAATGCTGTCACTGATTCTAATTTGGGATGAAAATTGCAGAGTCCATTTAGAATTTATACATGATATTTATAGGTCATTAATGGAGGATGTACTGTAGCCAGAAGGTTGCTGCTTTAGCAGAAGTTTAACTGGCATTGTAAGCTAATTCCATATTTAACTGTAAATGGTTTACAGGGTACTACTGGAATTAATTTTCTCAGTGAATGTTTCTCTGTTATTATCACTTCTGAATTTCACAATAATTGTGCACTTTAGTAGGCAATTGAAAAAGGAAGATGTATGACTTCTGTCTGACATTGCGGCACTATTAGTCACTGGGGATGGAGTGCTCAATTCTCTTGCTAAATTCTCCCTGTTTATGGGCACCGAAAGGAGCCAAAGCCACTTTCCAGAGGTGGTGAAGCTAAGGAGGGGCTCCCTGAGAGGTCGTAGGAGAGATCGCAACTCTCCTACTGAACCCTGGACTTTTTTCTCTCTATGCCACAGCAAGAAGAAGAGGCAGCCTAAAGGTGGCTGCCATGAAGCTGGGACAGCCAAGGAACAACTAAGAATCATGCTGGAGCGAAGTTGGTGAACAGTGTCTGGAACTAGATGAGAAGAATCTTTTTTATCTAAAACTTAACCCCAAAAAGAATTCAGGAAAAGAGAGGCTCACAATGATTTTTAAAAGCAGCAATTCAACACTCTGAGCAAAAAATTAGAATTGAAGGACAAAAACTTAAAGGAAGAAAGGTATTTTTAAAAAAAAAATAAAAAATACAGCAATATAGAAAATTGGACTTTTAAATTGGATAGGCATTTTTGGACAGACATTTTTAAAATGCTTAAAAAACTAAACTGCATTATATTTTGGATTACTATATTAATTTTGGAGAAAATTGGTCAATATTGAAATTTAAGAGGGTCACCTGCTGATGAAAGAGCATTACACATTCCCAAAATCCTGGAAATAAGAAAAACATTATTATTAAATTATTAATTTTTATAATTAATTAAATAATAATTATTATTTATTATTATTAAAGTGACCCCTGAAGGATACAATATAAGACTGAATTTATAAAGGGACTTAAGGAGATTCTGAAAAACTATCCAGAGGAACAGGAACAATTTTTTGAGGAGTGATTTTACATTGGAATATATGATTTTTGGACTATTGAGAAAAAGAGGGACATAATAAAATTAAATGAGATGCTCCATCAGGAAGAAATGAATGAAATTGGGAAGAAATGGCATCAATAATTCAAAGCATTAAAAATACTCTGATAAAAAATTCCAAGAAGATTATGAATCAAATGAAGAGCATAGTGGAAAAGCTTGGAAATATGACACAAAGGATGAGTGAGCAAGATGCCCAGGAAGAGGAGGAGCCAATTGAAAGAGTAGATGAAAAAAATAGAACAGATTAAACAACAACACATGACAACAAAAAGGAGATAAGCACAACAATAACAGTGACCGACAAACTAAGCCAAGGGGAAAGTATTTTAAGGGAATTAAAAAAGAACTGGAGTTACAGGAAGATTTTGTGGAAGAGAGGAAGGGACAAGGAAGGGAGAAAAGTTTTAAATGATAAGTCAAGATGTGGAAGCAGATAGAGATAAAGATTTAAGAGAGGAATATGGGAGGCAAGCTAAGAAAAGAATAATTAAAACTTCAAAGCAGGTAAGAGATGATAGAAGGGAATATTCTTAAACATAATAGTGGCATAATTAAAAGTTAGAATAGTGATGGAAATTAGAGGGGTATTAATAGAATACACATTTTTATATAATAAGATGAATGATGGTATTATCAAGTATGTTTGAATAATAGAGTGACTGGCATAAAAATAACACATTGAAATATTAAGTAACTAAACATGGAAAGTTATAATTTAACATAAATATGTGTATTATTATTAGAACTATAACCTTGTTAAATGTAAAATACGATATGGTTTTATTTGCATTAAAACATATAAAACATAACACACTTAGAATATGGTGATTGGCATAAAAATAACATTGAAATACTGAATAAGTAAAAGAAGGACTATAAATTAACATAAATATGAGTATTATTGTTAGAATTACATATGCTTGCTAAATGTAACCAATATGAAATGTATGTTACTTAGAATTTGGTGCTTGGTATAAAAATAATATATTGAAATATTGAATAACTAAATAACGGAAGACTATATATCAATATAAATATGAGTATTATTATCAGAACTATATAAGCTGGTTAAATATAACAAATATGATTAATAGTATTTTATTTGTATCAAAAAGTATGACATCCAGGTGCCACACTGTTCATGCATTGATTTGTTTGTAAAAAATAAAAAATTTGGGAGGAAAAAAAAGAAAGAAAAGGGAAGATGCACATCTCTTAATAGACCAAGCTAGCAGGGAAAAAATAATTAAAGTATAAAGTAATTCTATGGGGGGGGGATCCTTCCATTGTTATCTTGAGTTCCATCAAAATAATAGTTTCATAGGAAGAAGTAATTTATCTCATATTAACAGATGCCAGAGTACTAATAGACTTGAAGTAGTTGCTAATTGTTTTCCAAGCACAATTAAGGGACCTAGTTTTAACTTATCAAGCCCACACTGCCTGCTTAAGGCATCTCTTAATGCATCACAGTAGCAAGGCATTAAAAGTCCAGAGTCAGGATAGAGGATAATGTAATTGATTTCTTAGTTTAAGAATTAATAAGTTCTGCTAATCAATAAGCCATATTGACTAGGTTCTCACAGCATGCTCAACCAAAATCAAACAAGCCACACACATAGCATCCAGACACAAATAGCCTGTCCATATCCCATGTAAAAAAGGATTGGTGTCCCATCTCTCTGCCAGCATGATATTGTATCATGGGGATATGGTAAATTTTCCAGTGGGAAGAGTAGAACATGTGAATAGTGACAGGGAACCTGAATTGGATTGTGGGAAGATTCCTCCATGAACTGATTCCATGGTTTGAATGTGTTTTATAGCTCAAGGCCTGTCTCCCTATTCTAGAAAGGTGGTTGTCAAATTACTTTGAGGGAGAGCATGCAAAGAGAACCTAGTTTCTATGGCAACCTAGCTCAGCTACTAATTTCTCAAATCTAAAATTAAAAGGCTCTTTCTCCCTACCCACCTATCCCTTTTATACTTCAAGTGGGTAATTTGCAATAATGACAGGAGTGGGGGAGAATGGGCCATTGGTTCCTTGTGAACCAGTGGCCCAAGAAACTTCCAAGTCCTAAATGCAGGCTTCACTGTAGAATTCCTCCCTTTAAAACAATGTTAGATGGCAGCCAATTCCTGGAAAAGAAACTCCGATTCAAAGTTCTGGTTTCTGGTCCCTTTCCCCAAGAAAGAATCTCTCATCACCCCACCCCAGAGGTGAAATTCAGCAGGTTCTAGGAGGTTCGCTAGAACCGGTAGTAAATTTTCTAAGCAGTTCGGAGAACCGGTTGTCAGAAAAAAATCTCCTTTTTTTCCCACTTTACAGGGTTAATCTTGTAAGGAAGGCAGGAAAAAAACATTCTGATGTTGTTTCTAGCCTAATCTTGATTGCCCTGCTTACAAAAACTGCTCACCCAGTCACATGACCCCCCCCAGCCATGCCCACCAAGCCACGCCCACAGAACCAGTAGTAAAAAAATTGAATTCCACCACTGCCCCATCCCACATTTGGCCCTCAAGAGATTGTGATGCTGCAACCCAGTACATGAAATTCAAGATCTTTAGACCCCAGACTAGTCCATAAAATATGAAGGGCCCAATAAGGGCCCCAGAGAGTCGGGCACACCCCATCTGGAGGAATGGTTGAGATTTTTCCATTTTTATCATTGTATTGGTAGAGCAACTATTTTCTTACTATTTTGAAATGCAACAATTCTAGAATTCATACTGCAGCTTTTGTGTATTTCAAGAGTCCAGCTGATGTGATGGATGAATTAAGGTGACATCTTGCAGCAGCCATGGTCCAGAACTTGCCTCCAGAAGTTGTGAATACTCCATCAATGGAAGTTTTTAAGAAGAGATTGGATAACCATTTGTCTGAAATGGTATAGGGCTTCCTGCCTGAGCAGGGGGTTGGACTAGAAGACCTCCAAGGTCCTTTCCAAGTCTGTCATTCTGTTATTCAGAAGGGTGTAGAGGGCAAAGAGTGGAGGGACTTATGCAGACTGAGGTTGCAGAGTATTTTTTTCTACTTTCTGTATATATATAGTAAGTGCCAATTTAGTTGAGCATCAGTTGGCACACTAGCTGGAACAGGGCAAATCTCCCTGTAATTAAATGGATGGAAAACAGCTCCTTTCTCTGGAGCATTTAATTTAGTCTCCCAGACATACTTTTTTTCCTGCTGCAATGGATGGAAGTGGGTATGCTTTGGGAATAAATCAGGGACAAAGCTGAGATTTAATGCACTCTAAACTCTACAGTGGTAAGAAGGGGAGCATCTCTCACAGTTGGAGTTAGTGAGAGTAAAGTTCCCTTGAGAGCACTGCATCCATCCAGCTGGCCACATGGATTTCTTTCACTTCTGTTCCAACAGTGGGCAGCTTCTCTGTTCAACTGATACCACAGTGAGGGCTATGCAAGTCTCAGCTTAATTTCTTTTCCCATACTTTCTTAACTAAGATTGGTCAAATAATCCGCAAACAGCCAGGTTTGTACAACAAATCCATAAACATGAGACAGAAAGTCCCTTGTGATTGGACTTGTGAAGAGAAAACCAACGAGATGAGAACATTGTAAATTGATGCTGAAAAATGCAGGGCATTACAATACAATGCTGTAGGTGCAAAATTCACTGTGGCTGTGATTGCACATGGGATAATTTGAACTAATGTCATGATGAAATCTCTCTTTCAATTACTTGAGCCGTGGTGTCACAGTGTTTAGAATTCAGCATTGCAGGCTAATTCTGCCGACTGCCAACAGTTTGATTGTCACTGGCTCAAAGTTGACTCAGCCTTCCATCCTTCTGAAGTCGGTCAAATGAAGACCCAGATTGTTGAGGGCAATATGCTGACTCTGTAAACTGCTTAGATAGGGCTGTAAAGCACTGTAAAGTGACATATAAGTCTAAGTATTGGGTAAGTAAGCTATTACTATTGCTACTTGGAATTTTTCTTTTCCTGTGAAAGAGATGCAGTTTCCTATTTTCTTCCTGGGGTGCTTGAGATTTACTTATTTTTTAAAAGCTTATGTTAATAGTGTTTTGAGCTTAGTTGGAAGTGGTAGGAGGGGGTTTGCCACTGTTGTGTCCTGGTCCAAATTCTCTTCAATACTCATAGTTGAGAGAATATGAAATACAACCAACTTCCAGCTATTAAGGTATAATTGTGTCTTAAGCGTTCTCCCTAACAAATGACAAGCAGTTTGGGATGTGTGTGCAGGCATGCAAGCAGAAGCACAAGCTTTATAATGCCACAATGATGTTCTTTTACCCCCACACTCAACATCCCTAGAGGATGTCAGCTGAATAAATCGAGATGATGAATTAGAGTGAATGCGGTCTTGTGTAATGAAGATCTTTGTCCATGTGGAGAAACAATTACCTTAAACTTCTGCCCTTTCAATGGGAGCTTGGTTGTATATTTTTCTAATGAATGCCCCACCAGAAGAAGATGAGAGAAGGGGATAGCAATTGCATCAAGAATGAAGTCTATGTTTTGCCTTCAATTTCTTATCATCACTTTGATGAAATTACTTGTCATCCTTTTAATTCACATCTTCAGAGTCTTTTGAAAGCATAACATTCTTATTTCTGCAGGGATGAGAAAGAGACATCACAGAAAAGGCCCTTCTTGGTAACACCGGATGGACCTCTTTTAAGAGAGGGGACTCCTAACATACTCCTAACATACCCTATCTCCCTGTTTTGTTGAGTCGGGTAGATATAAATGGGATAAGATGATCCTTCAAAGAACCTGGGCCCAGGCCATGTATCTATTTATATAATAAAAAGGTTTTATTAAAACTTCCTATGTTTCAGAATCTTTAGGTTCAAAGGAGGATTGTCCTGAATAATAAAAATAAAATAATCCTTGGGTAAAGCTTGAACCAAAGGGACTTCTTGGACATGTAGTCTTAATTTTGTAATTTACAAAATTAATTTTGTAATTTCTTAAGTCTGTAATTTTCTTAACAGTATGAAGATGGTTTGTCATTTGCTTTTTCTGTGGTTTGTTTTTTCAATTTCCCTGAATCGCTTACAATTCTAGGAAGATTCCTTTTGGATGGTCTCCCATCCAAAACTAATCAGATCTGCTTAGGTTTCTGAAATTAGGCAAGAATACAGGTAGTCCTTGACTTACAACAATTTGCTTAGTGACTGTTCAAAGTTACAACGGCATTGAAAAAAGTAACTTATGAGCATTTTTCACATTTATGACTGTTGCAGTATCTGTCAAGCCTACCTCTGTTCAAAACCCGAGAAAGGAAACCCCCAATTCAGTGGTTGGATTCAAATAATTTAACAACTGGTTCTTTGCCCTAATGACCAGCTGGGTAGGTGTGGCTGGGTGGTCATGTGACAGGGTGGGTGTGGCCAACTCAATGTCACTCACATCAAGGGGCACTTTGCCTCGCCCAGCCTCTTGTAACTCTGCGGGTGCTGAAACAATTCTAAGTGTGAAAAATGGTCATAAGTCACTTTTTTCAGTGCCATTATAACTTTGAATGGTCACTAAATGAACTGTTGTAATTCAAGGATTACCTGCACAAAAATACAAAAAGCTTCTTTGCTTGCAAAAATACCAATCATTGCTGCCCAAAATACCAATCATTAGATTAGAAATGGGAGAATACATACTGAAGATAAACGAGTCACGGCTGTCATGGAAACCTAAACCATTCTGTATGAATTACCTTCCTTTTCCTCAGCAATACCTGCAACCCAGAGTTACAAATCGGGCAGGGTGCCAGAGCACCTTCAGGAATTAAAATAGTTAAAATGCAACAATAACTATCAGCAGCCAACTCTTGCTCATAAAGTGAAACCCTTCAGCAGAGAGGTCATTTAAGCTCTCCAAAAAGTGGGTGGGGCATACTTGGGCTACAAAATGCCAAGCCAAGAGACAAATTAACAAAGTTTGTAGGGGACCCAGGTTCAAGTCTCTGCCCCCCCCAAGCTTGTCAGGATCACAATAAAATTAGTACATGCCACAGATACCTAAATAAACTTCAAGCCCGTGTTGGAAGAAATATCCATCTGCTTCAGTTTCAAGCTGGGAGAAAGACATGGGAAACGTGGAGGCTGATTGGAAATAGAATAGAATAAAATAACAGTTGGAAGGGACCTTGGAGGCCTTCTAGTCCAACCCCCTGCTTAGGCAGGAAACCCTATACTATTTCAGACAAATGGTTGTCCAATCTCTTCTTTAAAACTTCCAGTGTTGGTGCATTCACAACCTCTGGAGGCAAAATTGTTCTGTCAGGAAATTTTTCCTTAGTTTTAGGTTTCTTCTCTCCTTGATTAGTTTCCACCCACGGCTTCTTGTCCTGCCCTCAGGTGTTTTGGAGAATAGCTTGGCACCCTCTTCTTTGGGGCAGCCCCTGAGATACTGGAACATTGCTATTATGTCACCCCTGGTCCTTCTTTTCATCAGATTAGACATACTCAGTTCCAGCAACCATTCTTTATATGTTTTAACTTCTAGTTCCCTAATCATCTTTGTTGCTCTTCTCTGCACTCTAGAATCTCAACATCTGTTTTACATCGTGTTGACCAAAACTGGATGCAGTATTTCAAGTGCAGCTTACTAAGGTGTTATAAAGTGGTATTAACACTTCGTGTGATCTTGTGTCTATCCCTCTGTTTATGCAGCTTAGAACTGTGTTGGCTTTTTTGGCAGCTGTTGCACACTGCTGGCTCCTATTTAAATGATTGTCCATTAGGACTCCAAGATCCCTCTCACAGTTACTACTATTGAGTGAGGTACCATACATATTGTACCTGTGCATTTTGTTTTTCTTACCTAAATGTAGAACCTTACTTTTTTCACCTTTGAATTTCGTTTTGTTAAATAGCGCCCAGTGTTCAAGTCTGTCAAGATCCTTCTGTATCTTAAGCCTATCTTCTGGAGTGTTGGCTATTCCTGCTAGCTTGGTGTCGTCTGCAAATTTGATGAGTTCCGGTTCTATTCCCTCATCCAAATCATTGATGAAGATGTTGAAGAGTACTGGGCCTGAAACATACCCCACTGCATACTTCGCTCCATATAAATGCAGTTTCATTGAGGACTACATGTTGAGTGCAGTTGGTCAGCCAGTTACGAATCCATCTGGTGGTGATAATGTCTAACTCACATTTTCTGTTTTATTAAGTAGTAAGTTATGGTCTGCTTTATTAAATGCCTTACTGAAGTCCAAGTAAATTATATCGACAGCATTCCTCTGGTCCACTAATTTTGTCACTTTGTCAAATAATGCAATAAGATTAGTTGGATCTGTTTTTGACAAACCCATGTTGGCTTTTGGTTATTACTTTGTTTGCTTCTAGGTGTTTGCTGATTTATTGTTTGATTATCTTTTCCAGAATCTTCACTGGTATTGAGGTCAGGCTGATAGGCCTGTAGTTTCCTGGATCTATTTTTTTTTTCCTTTTTTGAAGATGGGAACTACATTAGTTCTTTTCCAGTCCTCTGGCAGTTCCCTGGTGCTCCAGGATCTTTGGAAGATACAGTTCAGTGGTTCTGAGATCTTGTCTGCCAGATCCTTCAGAACCTTGGAGTGTAATCCAACTGGTCATGGTGATTTGAACTCATCTAGGGTGGACAGGTGCTCACTTACCATTTCTTCCCTATTTTAACTTGTGTTCCTAATCTGTTTTTTGTGGTGCTGTTTTTGATAGGTTGGACTGTTTTTTCCTTCTGTATGAAGACAGATGCAAAAAATGAGTTCTGCTTTCTCCCTGTTGCTTATCACCTTCTTGCCATTTTCTCCTAGCAATGGACCAATTGTTTCCTCGACTTTTTTCTTACTTTTAACATGTTAGAAGAAGCTTTTTTGTGTTATTTTTTACTTTTGTCGCAAGCCTTTGTTCATTGTGAACCTTTGCTCACTTCATCTTTGCAGGCTTGGGCTATTTGCTGATATTCTGCCTTAGTTATGTGCCTCTCTTTCCACTTTTTATACTTGTCCTTTTTGTCTTTCAGTTTGTCAGAGAGTTCTTTATGAGCCATGCTGGTTTCTTTTGAGAGCTGATATTTTTCTTCTTCATTAGTATTGTGCTAAACTGGGCTTTTAGCAATAGCACTTACTTATATACCGTTTCACAGTGCTTTATAGTCCTCTCTAAGTAGTTTAGAGTCTGCATATTACCCCCAACAATCTGGGTCCTCATTTTACCTCATTTCCTCGGATGGATGGAATGCTGAATCAACCCTGAGCCTAGTGAGATTTGATCTGCCAAACTGCTGGCAGCCGGAGATGAGCAGAAGTAGCCTGCAGTACTATATGCTAACCACTGCACCACTGAAGCTTTATAATGTCACTTTTCAAAAAAGCAGTACATATTGACTTCATTTTATATCCCTTTTTAATGGAATCTTTAGGATATTACAGGTTCCCACAATGAAATTCTGAGAGCTGTAATCCCATCAGGGAATACTAGATAGAGAGAAACTGACATAACCAAAGGCTTTTTTTGTAAACATTTGCGTATGCTATAGTTCACTGGGACTTAGATAATATAATTCTATTTACCATAGAGCAAGGAAAATGTATGGTCCTACAAAGGTTAAATGACTATTCTGATGATTCCTCATTATTGGCCATTGACATGATAAATGAGCTTTGAGAACTTCTGATGATGTGTTGATCTACTTGACACATCGTCAGTGTTTGTGGCTTTGCATGTGGAATTAACCCAATCTTTATGTTTAAATAAATATTAAATAAATTGTTATTGCTTAGCATGATATGTAAACCCAACTACTTGTGATTTACGCTATAACCATGGCTGCCAACATTATTCCTAGTGCAGATTATGAACCCACCTTGTGTTTATATGTACATAGCATTGAAGAGAAGGGTTTAGGAATTCTGTTAAGAATTGTGCCTGAATAACTTTATCAACTATTAAATGTTTGGGCAATTGATATCAGATAATCCCTTTAGACTTATCCAAATACAATGTTGTTTGAAATTATGTTGAAATCATGCTTGATCTATTTATTTCTTGTTCATTTTAAAGATCACACAATTTTAGAAGAATGAACAAAAGTATGAGAAGGTAAAAATAGTATTTGCAGGCAAACAAATTTCATTCCATTGCTACCACTGGACTTTGCAGTCCTCTCTTAAGAGGAATTGCTTCCTACCTTTCCTGATGACCTCATGCCAAAGTTCTTCATTAGTAGAAAAATATCTGTGATGCTAAACTGAATCATTATTGTCTAAAGAAGAGAAGAAAAGCACATTCAGTTGATCAGTGGAGGAATCAAAATATTTTAACAGCACAGGGAACAAAGCTCTAATATTCCTATTTTCCAGAAGAGGCCCAAGGTCAGATTTAATGAGTTCCATTGAGCCCCCAATTTGTCAGTCAAGAATAGCTCCTGAATTAATTTCCAACAACATACACCTTTATTGTTTCTTCCTTTCATGGATTCAGATTTTGGAGGTGAAAAAAGCTTCTAATATAAAAAGGTGCTAAAATGTTCTTCTCTCCCCACAGTTCCTAAATTAGAAAAACAAAAAGAGTTTGTGGTCTGATATGAAACAGCTTCTTATTTAGCTAGTCAGATACATTGGGAGTGGGATTCTGAGGCTGTTTTCTCTGAGGAATTCTTCCAGGCCAAAAGGAGACTCCCATGTCTGTCACAATAGTGGTATTATTAGACCTCTAATCCTTGCTCTGTACAGTTAGGATTTAACATTCTTGTCTGCCTCATTCTCCTGAGATTAAGGACAGTGCGGGGTCCAGCATTTGTTGGAACAAGAGAACACATAAAATTCCTTAGCAACAGGAATAGACTCTTCCCATATGAAGTCTAGCAAGCAGCAGGAATGGACTCTTTCCACGTGAAGTTTATCAAGAAGGAAGGCTATATGTTCTGCTTTATAGAGGACATTTGAGGACATCTGTCAAGGTTCCGACTGAGGAACCCAACCAAGCCAGCATTCCGAGACAATTAGATTTCTTTAGGAACTGTTTTACTGAGTGCATGATTTTGGTATGCATGAAAGCAAAACCAATTCTAAATAATTCCCATGGTTTTCATATAATTAAAGAATAGATATTACCCTCCCTCCTTGTCACATTATCCAATTAGGTGTTCTGGCATCTCCGGGTAACGCCTTCCAGTCTGTGGTCAGCACCGATTGAGATGACCTTGGTTCCCACAGGACGATCTGTTATTGTCTGGTGTGACATTCCAAGCCTCTTCCCCTCCCCTACTGTGTGGCAAGCTGAGAAACATAAAGATGACTGCGGCAGCAGGGGTCCATTTCTAAGTTGACAGTCAGATCCCCCTGAAAGAGAGAAGCACCTGGAAGACCTTAAGCACATACACATATTAATAGAACCCTGGGGTTCATTTCGGTTTCTGGGGGTGTTTCTTGTGAAACTTTATCAATCTGTCTGCCTTCATATTCTGTACTTTTACCCATCTAGCTTCTGACATTGGGTATCCCTTCCGTTGGACAAGGTACTGGAGTTTCCTCTTGTACAGTCTAGAATCCGGGACCCTCTTCCCCTTGTATTGTTTCTCCCCTCTACTATGATCAGACCTGGAGCTATCCTTGCTACTGGCCTTAGCTCTGACCTGGCTTAAGCAGACTACAGTGAACCACTGGATGCACTTTTCCCAGTAGACATTGCAGTTTTAACGTGACTGGATTTCTAATTTTCACTATGGGGAAAGGCCCTATAAACTTTGGACCCAGCTTTCAGCAGGGCAATTTTAATTTCAGGTACTTTGTAGACACACTTTCTCTTCTATCTGAAACTATTTCTGAGGTGCTTGCTTCTACTCTCCCTGTATTTTCTGAGTCTCTGTTGCTTTAGTCAGCACTTGCTTTACATTCCCCCATGCAGTGGTGGAATTCAATTTTTTTTTACTACTGGTTCTGTGGGCATGGCTGGGTAGGGTGTCATGTGACTGGGTGGGCAGTTTCTGTAAGCAAGGCAATAAAGATTAGGCTAGAAACAACACCAGGATGTTTTTTCCTGGCTTCCTTATAGGATTAACCCTGTAAAATGGGAAAAAAGAGATTTCTTCTAACAAATGGTTCTCCGAATTGCTTAGAAAATTTACTACTAGTTCTAGTGAACTTGCTGAATTTCACCTCTGCCCCCATGTGTTTTGCAAAGAATCGATCCACTGCATTAAGCTTACTGAGGAGTGGGGTTCCCAAGGGTATTCTGGTATGGGGACAAACTCCAGCCCTGTGGCTATTTTGAACAGGGTAAGCCCCATGCCTCATTTTTGCTTGCAATTTCAGCAAACGGCAGGTGATCTGGCCAATTAGACTGCTGATAGTTGACATAACACCTTAAGTGTTCTATCTTTGCATTAGATCATTCTGCAGCCCCATTTGTACTAGGATGAAATGCAGAACTAAGCCCTTGATAGGATGCTATCAACTTTTCTAACTCTCTCTAAAACTTAACAGTGATTTGGACCTCCCGATCCAAGATTATACTTATTGGCTCTCCGTGCAGTTGGTAGATATGCTGAAGGAACATCTAAGCCAATCTCTGGGTAGATGGGAAGCTCAAGCAGGCTACGAAATGGGCTTGTTTGGAGAAGAGGTCTATCACTGTCCAAATTATGTTGCTTCCCTTTTCTCTGGGAGTTCAACTATGAAGTCCATTGCTATTTCCTCCCAGGGCCCTCCGGCACTCCATCACCCAGTTTAGTGGCTGACTCAGTCAAGGTTTTTCTCCCCCTCTTCCCGTTTTTAACAATTTGGTGATTGGCAGGGCGATTTTCGTGGAGGGAATAAATCACCTGTAAAAGTTTGCGAACTCCAGAAAGCTCTGCAATTGCTTGCAGGTTCAAGGGGCTTCCCATTCTAATATGGCTCTTACTTTTCCAGGTCCATCTCTATCCCATCACATGATACTCGGTAGCACAGGTAGTCTAGATAAGCCTTGTGAAATTCACATTTGGATGGTTTGATGTACAGGTTTGCCTCCAAGGGTTTCTTGAGGACCTGGCACACCAATTTAATATGCCTCTCCATCGTCTCTATGTAAATGAGTATGTCATCTAGGTATACTAGGACTCCTTTGTACAGATAGTCATGCAGCGCCTTGTTAATTAGCTGGCATGAAGACTGCTTTTGTTGTTCTCCCTCACCAGATGTCCTCCTCCACCTGGTAGAATTCCCTGATCACTATGCTTTCTATCTGCACCACTTATTGCTCGGTCCTCTCCGGTCGTGCTTTTGGTCAGTCCACCACCACCTGGGCTCTGAAATCTGCTTGGGTCGCTCCCTGCACTTCCTTCATCGGACCCATGCTGGGCTTTGCCACAGGCTCTCCTTTGCTTTCCATTTCAATGATCTTCCCTGAGTCTTTTCCATCCTCCTGAAGGTGGATAGGTAGCTGAGGCTCAGGACCTCGGAGGGATTGCTAGCTAATTGAAGTCTGAGAAGTGAGTTGGTTTAATATCAAGTTGCCAACTAACAGACCTAACCAAGCCACCATTCCGAGACAACTAGATCTCTTTAAGAACTATTTTATTGAGTACATCATTTCAGCAAGCATGAAAGCAAAACCAGCTCTAAATAATTCCCACGGTTTTTGTATAATTAAACAATAGCTATTCCCCTCCCTTGTCACAGGTCACATTTTCCAATTAGGTGTTCTGATGGTTCCTGGGTAATTCCTTCCAGTATCTGGCCAGCATTGGTTGGGATGACCTTGGTTCCCACAGGACAATCTGTTGTTATTGTCTAGTGTGACATTCCAAGCCTCTCCCCACCCCCCACTGTGAGGCAAGCTGAGAAAGATGGATGGCTGCGGCAGCAGGAATCCATTTCAAAGTTGAGAGCATCCTGTTTGAAAGATGTTGAGCTTAAATCAGGTTCAAATTTAAATAGTCTTAAATTTGGTGCTGGAGAAAACGTCTGAGAATTTGATGGATGGTTATCCAGGAAAACAAGCAAATGGATCACTAAACAAATGAACTGAGTTCTCATTCAACGCACAAGTGACCAGACTCAATTTATCCTATTTTGGACACATTGTATAATGACGTAGCTCTCTGGAGAAGGATCTAATGCTAGGAAAAGTGGAAGGAAAGAGAAGAGGACAACCAACAAGGTGAATGGACACAGTAATGATGGGTGCACTGCTGGAAGGCCTGAAGGGCCAGGTTAGGGACAAGTTGTTATGAAGAAAAACCTATTTATATGTGTGTGTGGGGGTTCCCAATCAAGAATAGGTAGTCGTCAAGTTACAACCACAATTGAACCCAAAATTTATATTGCTAAGTGAAATATTTGTTAAATGAGTTTTGCCCCATTTTACAACTTTTCTTGCCACAGCTGTTAAGTGAGTCACTGCATTTGTTAAGTTAGTAACACAGTTGTTAAGTGAATGTGGCTTCCCCATTGACTTTGCTTGTCAGGTCACCAAAGGGGATCACATGACCCCAGGATAATGCAACCATCATAAATATGAACCAGTTGCCAAGCATTTGAACTTTGATCATGTGACCATGGGATGCTGCAAAGGTTGTAAGTGTGAAAAACACTCATGTCACATTTTTAGTGCCATTGCAACTTTGAACAGTCACTAAACTGTTGTAAATTGAGGACTACCTTTATGTATGTTATGATATGATTTGGGTTGAAATCTGTTATTTGGAGGACTGCCAGGTTGCCCAGTGTTCATCAGATGGTGCCCAAATCATGAGCACTGTAAATAGAACAAAAAAATCTTTGTACCACAGACTCTGTGTAGTTTCTCCAGAATTTTGTTTCAATCATCTAAGGGTGAAAGTGTGGTGGGAGAGGGGCATGAGGGGAGAATTAGCTTAATCCCAAACCAACATAATCAGACTAGAACTAAAAATAAGCATTATGGAATTAATTTAACCATTTAACTGAATTTCCTTTTCCCCCAAAATGTACTATTCCAAACCTGGTTGTTATCCGGATAAGCAGTTAAACATGCTCTCTGACTTTTGTTTTCTCCTCTTATATATATTTTTCTGTAGAGGTGTAATGTTGGTAGAGGTAAATCAAATCCTATTCATGATTTTGAATTGTATTTAGTTCAAGGTTTTTTTAAAAATATGTGGCTGAAAAATGTCTACAAATCAGTTTTACATTTTTCAAAATGTGACCACACTGGGTAGAAGTGTTGGAAGGTTACTCTAGGGTGTTCAATATTCATTTCTCCTTTGATTTCCTGTTTTCAAGCTTTAAAAAAAAACAAAACAGCCCAATATATGCAGCATGTTATTGCAGCATGGCTTAAATAAATGTGGCCAATATTTTCTGTAATTGCTACATATCAAATAAAAAGGTCATAGTTCCAAAGCTACCTAAACCTCATCAAGTCAGGAAGCTGTTGAGAACTAATTTACCACTCTGTAATTTCTCTGGAATCCCAGTATAAGTATTTTTGGATCTAAACCCACCTTTTGTGTTGCACTTTGTTACATGCAGTACACTTCACCATGCTATGGTGAATATGCATTTCTCTTGCATATCCTCTTCCACTCTGGCAATTATACTCCCAGAATTCCCTAGAGTTAGGAATGCCAATTATTTTGGAAACTGCCAAGTTGGAGATGGTGCTCTGGCCTGAGGTGGAGCAAGTATAACTGGAAGGTGAGAAAAACCAGGAAATGGAATGAATGTTGGGCCCTTCTCTCCATGTCCAAAGAATTGGTATCACACCTTGGCCACTGCATCTCATTCCATAAATAAATGGACCACAAAAATCTAAATCACCAGATGGCAGCAAAGAGATACAGAAAACTCTTTAATTTTTTCTGCCATCTAATGGTTCTTCCTATTTTGTAGCCCAGATCTAATAGCCTAGCCTAGGGAGATGTAAAAACCCAATCAATAATGATTTGATTGAACAAACTATATTTCAGCAAAGAGTTGGAATGATATGTGAAGCTTCTTTAAATATGGGTAGTGTATACCCATCCCAAAAGGGTTGAATAAGTAGGAATAAGTTTAATACAGAAGTGATATATTAAGAAATTACACTATTGCAATTTGGCCAATATACAAATGAAGCTCATGGAAAAGATCATAAATTTATGGATGCTGATAATGTTCATAAACCAGAACTGAGGTAGCTGCAAGGCCAGTAAAGAAAAGAGGGTAATTACATTAAGTTCCTCTAATGAAGGTCTGCACAATCACAGCACCATTTGTTTGCAAGAAGCATGTGTCAGAAGGAAGTTAATCCCACACCAATATTCCAGATGGGGTTAACTCTTTGTTCCTAGTCTGATCCAGGGATAGCTGCTTACAGCCAGAGTAAATATTTGTCTTACTACCCATGCTGAGTTCTTAGCAGCTGAATGACTAGGTAGTCATTGTAGGATGGATGGACAGATATGGCAATCTTACTCAATCAAGTCCCTGCTCTATATCTTGGACTTCAACTTACAGAGTCTGTTGACTACAAATTCTTCAAGTTCCATCCAGCTCTCAAAGTGCTTCAGAAGGTTGGCATTCTGTTTATAAGGCTTTGCTTGATTCAAGGCATAGAAAGACAAGAATGTAACCATATTGGCTGGAAATTGTGCAGTAGCATTCACATAATATCCCACCCAGGTTTTGTTCATCTGAATCTTAGGGTACAAATTCAGCCAGTATGCTTTATAATTATCACACTGTGCAGTTCCTTTACAGGTAAGCAAAATATGGCTTTATGGGCTGTATGAACATACTCTATAAGCTAGAAGGGCATCAGGGTAGGAAAGTCAGCACATACAAGAGCAGAATCTTTCCATTAGGGTGCTGTGGTGATTGAATAGCAATAGCACTTAGACTTATATACCACTTCACAGTGCTTTACAGCCCTCTCTAAGTGGTTTACAGAGTCAGAATATTGCCCCCAACAATCTGGGTCCTCATTTTACTAACCTTGGAAAGATAGAAGGCTCAGTCAACCTTGAGCTAGTCAAAGTCCTAGAGTGAGCAGTGAATTAACCTACTATACTGCATTCTAACCACTGCACCACCACGGCTCTTGAACATAGGGGTAGCCTATATGCCTCAAATGAGATGCAGCAGGAAAATAAAGCATTAGGCCTTTTGAAATACTCTTTATTATTACTGGTAGAAAGTTAACACTCCTATTTATTCAATAAAATCTATAAAGCACTAAACTGCCCTGGTCAGAATAGTGTTTCTAATGTCATATAAAAACAGTAAAAATATTCATGAAAAATCATCTCCTCTTCATATACTGCTAAACCAAACATATATAATTCCACATATATTTAGAAGTAATATTCACTGATCTCTCAGATTAATGGTTATCAAATTGTAGCCAAGCCCGAGTTTACATATTATGTTACATCACTGTATGTTAATTCAGGATTGGCTAACTATGACTTCTGAACCCTGTTCCTAGTTTGCAAACTATGGTATATGGCTTAGTGTGATCTTGAACCTAGATATCTGTGGTTTATTCAATCATAGCTAAAATAAATCATAGCTTT
This sequence comes from Myanophis thanlyinensis, assembly GCA_017656035.1. Classification (NCBI taxonomy): domain Eukaryota; kingdom Metazoa; phylum Chordata; class Lepidosauria; order Squamata; family Homalopsidae; genus Myanophis; species Myanophis thanlyinensis. The sequence continues at coordinate 19,146 of JAEANM010005629.1, forward strand.
ACATAGCTAACCATTGCAATACAAATTCTAAACTGCGAATAAAAATTCTAATTTGCCCTGCCTTAATTTTTCTCAATTTTCTCAAACCCTATTGTCTCCCATATGCTGAACAGTACCACCTTGCAAAGTTTAAACCGTAGTGATGGCAATTGATTTTTCCTCATATTTCTCAACTGCCCATCTCCCTTGGGTTGTATTCTAAGATCCTGTGCTGACCAACTAGCACCTGTGTTCATGGATATATTCAACCTCTCCCTACTTCAATC
>JAEANM010005630.1:0-19410 GCA_017656035.1 Myanophis thanlyinensis
CAACCCTGTGGGAACGCACTGGTCGGCTGGAGGCTGATGGAGGCAATAGGCGGTCCCGTAAGTACCCGGGTCCCAAACCATAACAGTCTCTGAACAATGTTTTGCCAGAAATTTATCTCTGACCCTCTTTAATTCAATTTTTGCACAAAGCAAGTAGGACTCTTATTTGCAAAGGAACAAATGTATACAAATTTATAAGTAAAAGAGTTCAGTTGGGAATACTCCCAAATATAGGAACACTGAATTCAGTGTTATTTTTACTTTTCAACTTTCAATGTCACCATGATTAGTTACTAACTCAAGACTTCTGGGAGTGCTGTCAAATTAAATATGTTAAACTAGAATAATAGAATAATAGAAATAGAATAATAATGATGATGGTTGGGTTTTTCTAGTCAAAGGGTTTCTCGAGCCTTGAGTGCTGTGTAAAATCATGAAATTGCATGTAATTTAAGGGTCATCCTAACCATTTGACACTTTAACTGCATATTGCAAACTAGATTTGCAAACCTATCCAGATTGCTGCTGGGGAAGAGACTGAAATCTGAAATCTGAAAATTTAGACAAGAACTAGATTTTAAAATTAAAAAGTTTATATTGATGATTATGACATTTCATACTATGTGTTTCATCTTTTTCTGGTGTGATATCCTCCTGAAGAATGGGATTTGGATTCTCATTATTATTCAATAATGATGGGTTCATTATTCAAACTTTTGATGGGTAAGGATGAAAATTGATTTCTAGTGTAGCACTCTATATATAAAATTGACCGATTGCATTCCACTACCTGGATTAGGATTTCCTTACAATTGGCACTTGAGAGTACTTTTCAAGTACTTCATTCTATTAGGCAAGAAAATAATAATTTTCTCCCCAGATTGGGAATATGAGTTTACCTCTCCAGCCACAACTACCAGGGATAATAGCTCAGACTGAAAATAATATCAAAACAGAATGCTCTGATCAGAACTTTCAATGAAGGATATATTATTCTGTCTGTTTCATTTTCTATAAATTACCACAGGAGTTGGCAGGAGTTGTTTGTGTCATTGAATCCAACTCTATGCTCATTGCCAAAAGCCAAATTAAACCATCTCAGACAGATGGTTGTCTAAATGTCTAACCTGCATGTGGATATATCTAATAAAGAGGAAACCCATCAACCACTAACGAACAGTTTAACCCTTAATAATTGGAATCTTCCTGCAATGAAAATGCATTATTTCTACACACTGAGATGTAAAAGAAGAGAGCATGTGACATCTTTTGGGTATTTGGAGTGTGGTTTACCAGTTCTTTCATATCTTTCCACAGGACAGTTTCTAGCTTCCAGATCCTTCCCATCGTCTTTTTTGAAAGTGCTCCACCTAATTTATTTTTGAAAGTGTGATGCTTTGTACTGAATATAGTACTTCCTTTAAATCTCTTTGAAAGTGTGAAGATTTAAGTATCCTTCCTCTTATAGTATAAGTTGTGAGTTAACAAATCACTTTATTATGTAGAATGTTGAATTTATATAAAACCAGACATGGTACAGAAGTTGCAAGGAACCATGCTAAAATAAAATGGTATTTGAAATGTTTAGCAACTTTAAGAAATACTTCACTGTTTTTAGTTTCACTGTCCTTCAAGAAAAGTGGACTTTTCTAACACATATGCATTCAGAGAAAAATGTTTTTTTTTTTAAAACAAGTCTGAATTTATTATAACAATTGTGACTGTGATGAATCATTTAGAAACAAAGGTAAATATGCAGTACAAAATGTACATGCACAGTGTATTGGACCTGTTTTATAAAACTCAGTTTATACTAAGATTAGCTTGTAGACCATCAACTATTTTTTAAGGGGATTGTACCTGTGAACACACTGAGATTCAGTCATATTCAAAACATTGTACAAAATCTAATATAACCACAGAAGTAGAGTTCAGAAACATTCTCATCATTTGTGACTTAAGCATATTATATAAAAATGAGCCATGTCCAGAAAGTTGATCTAGCTGTAGATTGCTTTGGAAGATGATAATATACTTCTGAAATCATGTCAAATTTCTGTACAACAATGTACTGTGTCAGCTGAAGACAAGAATGAATACTTGGAGGCAAATATTCAGAATAAATGGAGATGTAAGATGGAGACGTCTTTTAAAAAGCAGAGACATGCATAAATTTAATAATAAATATATAAAATAACCATGTAGAATGATATGATAACAACAAGTTAGGGAAATGTTTATATGCAGAAGAGATACTTGTGAAAAGACAGATCATTAATCATGGAAACTTCAATTACTCTGGCACTGACTTATGAAATGAATATCAAAGGTTAATTGGTGAAATAAAATAAGAGTTATTTCCTTTGAAATTTGCTGAGTAATCAAAAAGACTGAAGATAGCTTTTTACTTGTTCCCAAACAAATATAAGTGATAAATGACATACAAAATTATGGAATAACAATTTCAAGTTTAAAAAACAAAAACAAAATGAGCTCTTCATAAAACTGGCGGCACAGGATTATTAGTCTTAAAAATAACAAGTATTGAAGGAATGGAAAATGTAATTTATCCAAATACATTAGACTAAAAGAATGAAAACTCTTGAAGTTGGGTTGGATTAGATTCTAACATCTTCCCTTGATGATAATAGTACTTTAGGTTCCTATTGAGATGCTTTCCTTTTCTTCCATTTTCTTAAGTGTCTTATGTATCCCTTTTTATAGGGGCTGAAGTTTTTTTTGGATAATTTAGCTTTGCATAAATCTAAAGGTGGAAAATAAGATATTGGAAGTACTATTCTACTAACAGTTGAGATTCCAAGATACTGGCTATAGAGTTGATGGGTACATACAAATGCCAATGTGTTACTACATTAAATGATTCACTGTTGCAACATTGGGTCTGACTGTGAAGCTATGGGTACGATCATTTTAATTTTGTTCTTAGATTGCTTAGGAAGCAAATAATGAAAGGGGCAACATTTCCCCAGATTGATATAGTAACTGACTATATTCCAATGCTAAAACTTTTTCTTACTGGGAGAATCATATAGGGAAAAAAAAGCATAATGGATTTATGCATGAATTTGCTAATTGAAGGAAAGGGTCATTTTTAGTTTAACATTGGATTACTGGAGAAGAAACTACCTCCCCCCATTTTTAAACAAATGATTTTACAAACATTGCAAATGATGCTTACGTACAAATAAGTAATATAACATGATTGTATCACAACAAAGGAAAGATGGATGAATGAGGGAGGGGGGAGAGAAAGGAAAAGGAAAGGAGAAATAACATACAATAACCATAACATATTTCTTGATTTTGTAAAAAAAAAAAAATCAGTACTGGATCCACAAAAAAGACTCACTGTATCTCTTATGGATTTTGTGAGGCTTGCTGCTATAATACATAGTTAGGCATTTAAAAGTCATTAATGATTATCAGGTGGCAAGCTAACATTTTAAAGCAATATCTCTATGCTCTCAATGGAGGCTTTCTATAAGTTTTGTATCTTACATGTTTTGCCAGCTCAGATAACAAGTGGGTTGAAATGAGCAAAGTCTGCCTCACTGCTTACAAATAAAGCATGAACAGCAGGAGGTCTTAGAGCTATTTAAAGAATTTAATGGACTTTGAAAATCATTCATTGTGTCTCATGCTGGTTTTTTTCCTTGAACACTCTGAAATTATTTTTTAAAGGTTGACAAGTTCAAAGATCCCATCAGAGAACTCCAGTTTTTAGTATTTTCATAATAATGTGTTGAGAAGCTAACGAAAGTTTCCTGGCCAAGCTCACACCATGATGTGGGCTAATTTAATGTGCAATCATCTATTAAAGAAAATAGATATGTTTCTGTGGAGTCCTTGATACTTTTATTCTTTTGAAGATGTTGATAATTTCATGTGTCTTCTCTAGTTGTTGCTTTTCTATTTTGATGAAATGTCTGTGTACCATATCCATACTTTTGGTTGAATGTGTGAGAATGCTACTGTTACTAGACACCGCATTATGGTCTCTTCTATGAGTCCTGAAAGAGATTATCCTTTGGGTGTTCCTCTTATTTGTTGGTATATTTTAGGGTGACCAACCGTCCTCTTTTGCCCAGACATGTCCTCTTTTTACATCCAGTCCGGGCCTCCGGGCGGGTTTTATAAATTTTATAAATTTACCCGGATGCCCCGAACTGGACGTAAAAGTGGAGATGTCATATCCGGGCAAATGGGGAAAAAAGCGGCTCCAGCAAGAGGTCCCTCCTTCCCTGCGTCGTCGGCTCGGTCCAGCCAACCCGATGTAAGTAACTTCTTGCTTCTCAGTCTAGCCATGCCATGGAGAGCTCCGGGGAGGGCTGCGGCGCTGAGTCTGCATTTGCGGTCGATTTCTGGCCGAAGGGAAGCCAACCCCCCTGCTGCCGCCGCCCCCTGCCCCCCCGCTGCTGCCGCGCCTCTCAGCCCCCCCACCCCCCACCCCCTGCCCCCCACCCCCCCGCCCCCTGCCGCCACCACCGCCGCCGCCGCCGCCACCGCCGCCCCCTGTCCTCTTTTTTGAATATCAAATATGGTCACCCTAGTATATTTGTGCATCAAACTGAAAGAAGCTAGTGAGCAGAGGTTCATGAGCTCCATGGTTCTGGGTATTTTGATCTTAGTGTATTTAATTAAATGTGTTATGTACTGCAACTGCCATTCTTTTGCTAATTCTGGATCTATGGATGTAAAAAGTGTTGTGACATCAAATGAAATCATAATCTCATCTTCTATTTTTAGGTCTTTGATTTTCTGGAGGCACTGTGGTGGGGAGCTGGCAGAATGTTTCACTCCTCTGTGAGGTGTCCAAGCTTTTGTAAGGTCTTTGACTATGCTGTATGTTAGGTCCCTCTTAATGATATAAACTAAACTAAGCTAAGCTAAACTAAGATAAATTGAACTAAGCTAAACTAAGCTTAAACTTAAGCTAAAATTAAAGCTATGCTTTATTGTCACTTTTTCTGTGTACATGCATTAAAAATGAAAATCTGATGCCTGCTCTCAAAAGAATACACATACACATTCACACACATATACAAACACACATATGTACAATACATAGCTATATTAATCACAGTCCATTTTGAATATGTAGTGGAAAAAGGAATCTTAAGAGTTAACAAGGTTGACACTATTTTACTATATGGTACAAAACTATTACATCATCTAGTTGTTCTGCTTCGGATACCAAGGATACCTCCCAGAAGGTAACAAAGAAAATCAGTAATGGAGAGGATATGTAGCATTCTTGATAATACTGTGGATCTTGGTCAAGCAGAATTCATATGCCATGTCCTAGATAGAAGGAAGTGAACTTCCAATAACTTTTCTGCCACCCTCACCAGTTTCTGCACAGTCTTCCTGTTCAAAACAGTAATACTTTCAAACCAAATAGTAATACAATACGATAGGATGCTTTCAATCATCCCTCTATAGAAAGTGGAAATAATGGAGAAGGAAAATATGCTGTTTTCATGCTACACAGAAAATGCAATAAAAAGCAAAGATTAATCATCAGCATGAACTCTACCCTAGAATTTCAATTGCATCAGGGTTTGGTTAGGACAGAACAATGAAGCTACATCCTAACTTCAGATCCTGAAAGTTTAAGATTTTTAATAAAATTTGTTAGACAGAAAGGTGCTATTGGACTTCATATTTTTCCACAGGCACAGTGTCTGACGTTAGGTGCAGATTTATTACTAGAAGCTTGACATGAAAGTTGAGCCAAGACCCTAATTGTTATTCTAACAGTTCAAGCCTGCATTTTTACAGCAGGTCGAGATAAAGAGTCAGGCTAACATAAATCCTTGAGTCTCTAAGGTGTGAACTCTACGATCAATTAGTCACTGGCAGGCACAGGTTGGCACAGTAATAAAAATTCTAGTCCTAAAGATGTTATGTAAGAAGTATGGGGAAAAGCATCCAGGATCTAAAAGAAACATATAGAGGTACTGAGGGGAAAGCATGTTGGCTCAAATCCAAATTTTTACAATAACTCCCCATACTTTTATATAGCACAATATGACAGAATACTATTTTGTTACAATGGAACAAAAAAGGTGATGCTCTAAAACAGAGGCATGTTTATGTTTTGTACATCTGATTCATAAATGCACACTTGTATTATTTTATGCACCTTCCTTTTGTATTCCATATTTTTTTCAGACTTCAGAAGTGTAAGGTTAAGCAAGAATGCCAAATACTTCATATTTACCTTGCTTTGTTTCATATGAAACATGGAATGAAAGTTATAGCCTTGTTGGCACATTAAATAGCTCCGCAAGCACAAGAAGAGATTCTTTGAATTATTTATCTTTTGTAAACAAAAATGGCACATTTTGTAAATCACAATGTGCATTATCAGAGAAAGCACTTTTTAGAAGGGCTGAAGATTGTTTACATAAAATGGGAGAAATATTGAAGGATGCTTTTAAATTATTCATATTAGCTGTATTGAAATATTGAAATACCAAAAGTATTTCTCAAATTATGAAATTTTGTAATTAGATATTATTTCCATTCCTTTGCTCCTATCTCACCAATAATTTTTATCTCTTTGGGATGCAATGTTACAATGGAAAATGTAAACTTAATGCAATCCAATGTTTCCTTTTTAAAAGTGTAGTTATAGGTCTATGCAGAATTCAACAAAAATGATAAGGAGGTTTAAGTTTTATTTATCCCTGCTATAATCAGTCAATATTCAGTTATGAGAATAGATAAGGGAGCTAAACAGATGCTCAGTAGGAACAATAACATGAGAAATGAGGACTGTGCTGATTATGACAAAGCCCAATGAAACTATTTATGCAGTGGGAAGAGACCAAAGAAGAGTTTCCTTATTCCTTTCCTAAGTCTATGATAAACACTTCAAAATAGTTCACCTTCATCGTCCTCTATACTTCAGATTGTAGCAGGACTTACATGCTTCAGAATTCCAGATGAAGAAGAAATGCAAGCAAAGAGTTACAATTTACACTGATTTATTGCAGGCTACTGTGAAACTTGTTTGACGATTGTACCTTGAGCTAATTTATTTATTAAATTTATATGCTGCTCATGTAACTGTTGGGCAACTCTGGGCTGCTTGTAATGTCATAAAACACAATATAAAACAATTTCAGTGTAAAAAATATTAAAATATTAAGCATTAAAATTAAGACATTACAATTAATCAAAATTGGATAGAAAAGGATCAATACGTAATTGGGTGATCTTTTTCTAATCTACTAACAATCTCCAGAGTGGGATGCCTCCATCATGGTTCCAAGCCAGTTGGCAGAGCCAGGTTTTCAGACTATTTGAGAAGACAGAAATTGGGGGATCTCACCTCAAGGGGAATAGTGTTCCAGAGGGCAGGAGCCACAGCCAAAAAGGCTCTTCTCCTGGCCCTGCCAGTTGAAATTCCTTGGGCAACAGAATCTGCAAACATACTCTTCTGCCTGAACCAATGGGGCATAATTAACTGTGTAATTAATGTTATTATTGTGTAGCCTTAATATTTTTTTTCTAAGAAATGCTGTTCAATTAACCAGTTTAACACAGGCAGGTCTTTTCTCTTAGGAAAAAGAAATAAAAAACACACATTCAGGATAGAAGATGTCAAACAACCATTTATTAGAAAAAAATTGAAGAAAGAATTCAAAAAAATTGGAACACTTTCAAAGAAAGTGTTTTCTTTTATTATCATTATCATTTTTCCAGTTTTCATCATTATCATTTCTGGAAACTAAGTCTTATGAGGAAATATTAAGGAAGTATTTAACCTTGAGAAAGAAGTTCACAGTTCATAAGTTCACAAAAGTCCATGATAGCATTCTCAAAGTATTTGTTTCCTTTAAAGTACTGTACTTTGAGATGACTCTGTTATTCCAAAATTCAGACATGGAATAATGAATTTAAATAATTGATGAAGCAGTCTTACGAATATTGCAAAAAAACAAAAACAAAAACAACCCCATATCATTAAGCACAGTTTGACAATATTACCAGTTTTCTAGGGGGGAGTTGGATCCCTCTGATTTGATAATGTTAACACAGAGATTGGCCTACCATCAATCAGGTTTGACTCGGAAACCCCAATGGTCTCTTCCAATTCAATGACATTAGCTTTCTATCAAAGCCGATGCAATGATTGAAACCTAAATCTATTTTTTTGATTCGGTATATTATAGTAATGGTACTTATATTGAGGAATAATTTTTCTGAATATAAGACTGAAAAATATTGAGAATTTCCCCTGATAGTTTACATATTTATGCTAAGCACAGAAAACTACATTATCGCGGTACTCATTTTGAAATGTTTATTACACATATTATTCCAATGAACATTGTTTATCATCACTAGGATATAATTATTGAGCAAAATCAGTAACAATGGTATAACATTGTGTGTTATGAATGCTAGCTACTTGATAAAATGTGTGAACTGATAAATATTCTTGGTGTCAAGCAGCATATTTATATGTGATTGATATGAATCTGCTCCCCTGCTAAGAAGCAAAAGAGATTATTTCATAAATGATGGATGGTGATTGTCAATATCCTAAATAGAAATATAATTTCTAATGTTTTGAAGGGAAAAATATACTCATTGAAGATATAGCTCTTCAATAATAAATCTTTCAGAATTTTTGCAAAAGAGTGTAGTTAAGAATCAAATATAAAAGTGCCTGAAAACATTAACACTTTTACAGTGTAAAGGGGCAAAAAAAGGACAAAGCATTTACATTGAAGACTGAATCCATGCATGCCATTAATGAAAATTATTTAAGTTGAAATACAATATATCCTACTGATTTCATTTTGTTCTGATTGGCTTCAAAGTGCTTTGGAATTAACTTTTAAAAGTGTGAGTAATTCTATTCCTAGTAAATATGTGTGAACATGTTTAATAAAGCAATTGTATACAAATACAAAATTGTTTGCCTCTTGCCCAATATCATTGCCATGTGATATAAAATGTATTGAACTAATGAAAAAAAAATCTGTGATAGCTTTAGATGTTAGCTATTTAAATGTGATGCAGTCAAGTTATGCTGTGGTAAAGTATGAAAGTAGATTCACATATGGTTTCATTTATTTATTTAGTTTATATCCTGCCTTTATTATTATTATTTTGCAAACATACAGGGATTCCTGCTTCATGATCCACATTCATCGAGCTAATATGGTTGTAATCACCCAAGAAATTCTTTCTTTAAGCCTGTTTGCAATGATTTTATTTGTATTATGTTAATAATGTGGCCATGCCATAGATGTTGGTCTATGATATGGACCATATACCATATACAAAGCATGTCCACATTGTTTATATTGCTGTAGAAGATAGGATAAGGAATTTGATGTAATATTAAATGTAATATTGTACATAACAATCTATCTACACTTTCAATCCTCTCTCATTTTGTCCTTCACTGAGCTATAGGAAGTATCTGCTGCTAGTTTTAACCAACTTATTTGTCATTTTATTCTACTGTAATTCCTGATGTTGGCTCATTTGTGAAAACTGTATGAAAGACTGAGTTCAGATGAAATGAAAAAAAGGGTTAATTGAAAACAAAAGTAGACATTTCTGACTTTCTTTTAGGCACAGTTGGGAATAAGTTTATATGTAATATTGCCAATGATTAAGTATACAGATAGTCTTAGTTGCTTACAATGACCCTTTTTATGGACTGGTTGCTTATAGTGGACCTATGAACTACCTGTGATCCTGTTTCAAAGTTCAGACATCCTCCTCCAGTAATTATATGAATGCATTTTGGGTGCTTGGCAACCAACTTGAATTTACAGGTATTTGCAGGATTTTACAGTCACATGACTACAATTTTTAGCATTTTTTTTCATCAGAAAAAAAAAACTGGCATACCAGTTTTTGGAAAAAGTGTCTATTGGCTAAAATGTGCAAAAATTCATGACCTAGCATGCATTTAATGACTGCTCACAAAAAAAAGTCTTAAAATCATGAACAGTAATGTGGTGACCCATTTAATAACCCCTAAACTACAACCATAATTCCAGGCTCAGTTATAATTGTAACTCAAGGACTACATCAATTAAAATAGATCAATGGGTAGTCTTTAAATCAATGGCTAGCGTTGTGGAACTTTGAGCAGGGATAACTAAGAAAATAGTTAACTTTTTTTCTCATTCAAATATTTGTGTTCAGTTGTGTCTGGATCATTTTTTTCATATTTACAATCATGTTCTATTGGACAGAAATGTTTCATTCAAGAATATTCAAGAAACACTACAAGAAAGGTAGGATTAAAAAAAGTCAAGTTGATGAAATTACTCTACATGGTTGAAGCCCCAAACTTTTTAAAAATATGAGAGATATGCATTCTGGTCTCAGGATTTTTAATTGCAGAGAAGTGTCACATTTCACCTTCAGATTGTGCCTAGAAAATTGAAGCTATGAACTACTTCAATTTATCTCATAGTTTATCTTAAATTCCTATAATTTTCTGATACCATCTCTGCTTCTTTGATGTTCAAAGAAACCCATTCTGTTCTATCTCCTGCTGTAAATTTAGAATATTTCTTATATCTTCAGTTTCTACAGTCAATGTAGTATCATCTGCATACATCATATTACTGACATTTCCATTTTGATACCAGTCTTTATTTCTTTGTGACCTGTGACATATATAACATACACATCTGGATTGAACAGGTGTGTATGCCCCCGAAGTTAGATCAGGTTATGAAAACCTATTGAAAATATACTTTGGGATAGAGGTTCACTAATCATTCAAGTATATTTCATCAACCTTTGTTTTTGAGGTAATGGAGATGGATTTTAATAGTAATATTAACAGCGTGTAATAAACAACTATAATATAAGAACAGGGAAGATAGAAGATAGGCAATTGGCTATGATTGCTTAGTCTTACAGAATGGTGCTTAGCTTGCTAGTTATTCTAATGGAGAACATTGAGCAATGTCTTCAGTTTGAAGTAATATAAAAAGTGCTTATCTTCAGCACAAAAGAAAGATGCTTCTATTTTAAATTATGCTTTATTTCAATATAATACAATATAAAGTAGTAATTGTGGATATCCTACAATAATGAAACACTGGATGAGACAGCATGGATACAATAAAAATTGGGAGATTGGTATTGTGACACTTAATGTTACATTGCAATGGAAGTTTTTGAGTCCTTAGTTTAAAAGGAAGCAAATGTATTCTCAATTTCCTGGCAGTTTTACTTGGCAGTTTTTGATATGTAAAATTATTCTTAAAAGTAAATTAATAGAAAGCTATTACATTAAGAGTATCGCTTTTGCAAAAAAATATATGCTTTTTCTTTACAAAACTATTGTTGCAAAAGCATTACTTTAGACAGTCACACTATTTGTTTTTAATGCTTTCTCTACTGCTGTTGAACTCAGCAAAAGCTACTTGAAGCATTCAGATACATTAAAAAAATCATTAAATACCAACCATTTCCAATTACAGAGTCATTCTTGCTAGACAATAGGTTGATATAGGAAAGGCATGGCTGAACAGTTTTATATTTGGAATGAGAATTTTAGACAAAGATGGAGAGTTCAAATATATTAGATATTAATGCTGTCAGCGGCATACTTCCACAGCGTTACTTGCATTAATCTATTTGTTAATAACAACCCAATGATATACATTTGAGTTCACAATATAACTAAAAGAGCTAAGCATAGGCTTTTCCACATATGACATTGGATTGAAATCAGTATAAATTTTGTTCACTTGTTGTAGCCTTTGGAAATTGATACTAGAAACCCACATATTCTCCCTCCCCTGGACACTGTGGCTATTTTCCTACTAATGATTGCTCTTTATAGCATTGCCCAGCTATTTTTCTGACTACTGTTATTTTGGTTCAATGATAGATTTTTTTTGTAGTGTGAAATTATCTACATATTTTATTGAAATTTTGTAGTGAATCATGTGACTGGAAAATCTATTTGTTCATAGAAGGGCAGAGATAATTGTCACTTCCTGCATCTGCATTTTCCTTTCTGTGTCTGGGCCAGGATAAACCAGATTACGTATGTAATACTAAATGCTATTCATTCATCGTTGTATACTCTTATGGACACCCAAAATACACAAGTTGTGAATATTTATTCATTCTATTGTATCATTATCAGGGATAATGTATAACATTGTTAAAGAATTGACAAAAAAGCATGGATATTTCACAGTAGAAAGCAGATATTCTATCAACTTCCTACTGCAGAAAATACCTTGTAATAGAAGATGAGAACATAATTTATTCATTCAATCTATAGACCCAGAATCAGCCAAAGAATCCATGGCAGCACTGCTACACAATACACCTAACATATTCCAATACACTAAGATTGTAATACCCAGAAATTATGGACTTTGTCAACCTGTGCCTCACCATCGACTTTCAAAGTCTGGTGGACAAATATAGCAACAAATCAGAGCAATACCCATGGGATACTTTTTTCAGGACTCATAGTAGAGACCATAATGCAATGCCTAAAAACCATAGCATTCCCATTTATACAGTTCAAAATATGGATCTGGTAAGTAGATGACAACTTATCTCATAATAAAAAAGGAACAACTTAGAGAAGACACATGAAATTATCAACATCTTCAAAGGAATAAAATTCACAAGGGAAGAAAACAACAACACACAACCCTTTCTAGATATCTTCATTAGCAGATGACAATGGCAATTAAATCCAAGGGTATCATAAAACCACCAAGGGGTTGGGAGTGGGAGGTACTGTGTTGTGGTTCTCCTCCTTCCTCTCTGGCCACTCGCAGTTTGTATTGGTGGGGGGGGGCAGAGGTCGACCTCAAGGCCCCTAGTGTGTGGGGTGCCTCAAGGGTCAGATCTCTCCCCCCTGCTGTTTAACATCTATATGAAACCACTGGGTGAGATCATCCGTGGTTTTGGGGTGAGTTTCCACCAATATGCAGATGACACACAGCTGTTCATCTCCACCCCAAACCACCTCAATGAGGCCGTTGAGGTGATGGGCCGGTGCCTGGAGGCTGTGCGGAGTTGGATGGGGCTTAACAGACTTCAACTCAACCTAGCCAAGACCGAGTGGCTGTGCTTTCCTGCGCCTAGATTTACTGTAGCCAGCTTCCCTTATCCCTAGTCGTGGGGAATGAAATGTCCCACACGGAAAGGGCTTGCAACTTGGGTGTCCTCCTGGATGTATGGCTGTCATTGGAAGAACATATCGCAGCTGTCTCCAGGGGGGCTTTCTATCAGGTCCGAAGGATCGCCCGGTTGCACCCCTTTCTAGATCGGGGCGCTCTTTGCACAGTCACTTCTGCCCTTGTAACCTCCCGTCTGGATTATGCCAATGCTCTCTACATGGGGCTCCCCTTGAAGAGCATCCAGAGGCTGCAACTGCTGCAGAATGCGGCCGCACGGGCAATTATGGGAGCTGCTCGAAGCTCCCATGTTATACCTTTCCTGTGCGAGTTGCACTGGCTTCCTGTGGCCTTCCAGGTGCGATTCAAGGTGTTGGTACTCACCTTTAAAGCACTCCATGGCTTGGGATCCGGGTACTTACAGGACTGCCTGTTGCCACCATCAGCCTCCAACCGACCGGTGCGCTCCCACAGGGCAGGCCTCGGGTGCCACCATTGGGCCGATGTCACCTGATGGCCCTGAGGGTTCGAGTCTTCTCTGTGGCTGCACCCTCCTTATGGAATGAACTCCCCCCTGAGATTTGGACCATTACTGACCTCCAAGCTTTCCGATGTGCGTTGAAAACTCATCTTTTCCAGCTAGCCGGCCTGGCCTGACACCTCTCAGGGTTAAATTTTAAATTTGGGAATTTTATATTTTAAATTTAATGTATTTAATTGTGGGTTTTTAAATTTTAAATTAATTTTAATTGTCAGTTTATATAATTATTTTAATTGGTTTTTAACGTTATTTTTGTATGTTTTTTAATTGCTGTGAACTGCCCCAAGTCCCTTGGGAGAGGGTGCGGTATATAAATTTAATAAAAGTCTAAAAGTCTAAAGACCTATATTAACCAAGTGCTCCACTACCAAAGTAGCAATTCTACTTCCTACAAGAGAAGATGTGTAAATTCACTATTTAGATTAGCACAAACACACTGCAGCAACCCTGAACTTCAGAAAAAGGAAACAATTTATCTATACAATATTTTCCAACAAAATAGATACCCACACACCTTTATTAAAAAGTGCCTGACCACTCAACTTATTACAGCAGAACTAACACAAGTTATGAAAAAGGCTAACATAATTCCATTATAAAAATAGTATTATGCTAAGCATGATGACTCCCCTGGACGCTTCCCCAGGTACCTCTCTAGATGTCAGCCCGGAAGAGGCTGAACCAGTTCAAAACACATCTAGAGGGGAGTTGAGCAATGGCTTGAATGAACAACAGATGTAGCAGGACATCCCCGAGGCTTCAGGTGGGGAAAGCACACAGCTGCAACTAGTCAGGGATGAGGAAGAACAGATTTCTGTACCTGACCCAAGAGCATGTAGGGCAGAGAAAAGTCAGGAGCAGAGAAGGTTAGCCAGATTACTTATGAGGAAAAAGCTTTGTCCTTTTGGATAGGCTGCACAAGAAACTGGCTATTTAGCACAGCAGACAGATGGAGTGTTCATTTCCCAGTTGTGTGTTTTCTGGTCATTGTGATTCTTGCCTTGCTTTGGATTGACACTGTGCCTTGACTTGGATTGTGTCTTATGAACTCTGGACTTTTCTTGCCTCATTGTATTGTGGGTTTATTTTGATTGGGAAACTTTCAAGTGCCTTGTGGACTGATTGGCCATTATTTTGTGGACTAGCATTGGTTTGCTTATGGTTGGACTTAAGTGGGACAGTCCTGGGGGTTTTGGTGAAGGGAGTTGCTGGGGAATATTAATAAACTCACTAAACCACAGTTACATGTGAGAGTGGGGCAGCACACTAATTACGTGGCACACAAAGATGTTTTAGACCATATACCATTATTACAAAATAACAAGATTGTTAGTGGTGGTGTTAATGGTTATTCACAATCCCAATTATTCCCTGCAAATATAGAAGAAACACTGGGAAATAATGAGAAATTCCTGGGATCCAACTTAGTATCTCTTATTTTTCTTTCTCAGCATGAAACTTAAGAAACACATTTCAGAGAAGCATAAACATTAGTTAAATATTATAAAAGTGAACTTTTCATCATATCTTTAATGAGAACACATGAAATGTTGTCTAATTGAATTTGCATGAACACCTCATGGTTGCAGACAATTTTAGTGAGATCGCTGAAGCCTCACAAGTGTTGACTTTTATTTCCAAAGATTATTAAGTTCTATATAGAGATGCATTCCAGTCTTCTACTAATAGCATCAATACCTTTACACATTTTTCATTATTATGGGTAGGCAGTTTCTACCAGCTGTTTAAAGCCAAAGTGTTTTTTCAACTGTTATATGACACTCCATAATGGATCTTGGAATTAATCTCAGCTACTAAACAGTTTCTCTTCCTCTTTCTCCTTATGTTCAATAATTGGCATGGCTGCTAAATGTGTATCGTCTGATGCCCTTGGCTCAAAAGTAGGTTTTCCTTTTACCGGATGTGTTTGGCTTATACCTTTTAAATAGTGGCTGAAGACTGAATATGCAATTTTTCTCCTGTTCTTACATATCATCTTAGAAAATATAGTTGCAATAGTGCTTTGGTTACTAACTTCATAAAAAAACTGCCATGATTAAGCTTTTCAATTGACTACATTTCTACAGGAATATTGCCAAGCAATAGATCATCTTGATTTTTACACTAGAGCTTTCTAAGATTTTTATTCATCTGGTTATAAATCCTGCTCGTCGGTTTCTGTTGGATATACTGGTTGCTGGAACTTCATAACCATCTCTAAATTCTACTGTATTTTATTTATTTGTATCCTGCCTTTATTATTTTTACAAGCAACCCAACATATTCAACACATCTTCCTTTTCCTGTTTTCCCTAGTGTTTCCCACAACACTCCTGTGAGATGGGTTGGGCTGAGAGATAGTGACTGGCTCAAAGTCACTATCTGCCTTTCATAGCTAAGGCAAGGCTCCTGTTTTCTGTCCTGATGCCTTAACCACTAGGCCAAACTAGCTGTAATATCTCAATAATCTCAAAAGCCAGATTCAAATATCTTCTTTCTGATTACCAATTGATCATTTCCAGGGTATACCATACAATAGTTACCTCTGTCCATGGGATAGAAACAGAAAATTCACTAAAACATGCAGTGCCCATCTGAAGAGAGTAGAAATTTATTATTACTATTCTTAAACAATTTCCTAAAAGAGTTTTGGCTAGTAGTCAATATTACTAAACAAAGACTTTTACTGCTGCCAATTTCTCTTGCTCATTTATATAGATCTGAAGAAGGATATCCCAGAGTTTATTTTTTTGATTTTTATTCCCTCTTTGTATGTTTTTAGTTTAATTTTTTTTATTAGTTTGTCTTATTCTGTTTTTGCTTTACTGAAAGATTTTTTAAAAAAATTTCGTGCTTCTTTGACCATATAATAATGGAATTGAATTACACAGAAATATATATTTTTTATTAGGGAAAAATAATCGACACCATTTCTTTTGTTTCACGCATTCATGATTGAAAAAACAATATATGGGGTTGGTTATTTCTTTTCTTGAACATAGGGAACTAAGATAATATATTTTTCAGAAAATCCAGTGCACTTAAGACACACACACACACACTCACACTCACACTCACAAGCACACTCATTATCAAATCTTGTAGTATATGCATTCTCCTATTGAGTATCATAAGTCAAATGTACAAAAAGATTCAGTGGATATATATTTATTTAATCTATTCAGATTGATCAGAATTTTGTGACTGTTTCCTATTTTAATTCAAAGTATATTTTTCAAGATGATCTTTGATATGTACCAGTTTGAGAAAAAGAAATTAGGAAATATTTGGAGTGAAAAACTCATTTGTTTTTAATAAACTACATTTACTTTTGCTTTTTGTTATAATTAACAAATTTCAATGAACTGAAATATATATTAATACTTATTAAATGATTTTATGAAAATAAGATTTTGTAGCAAAGAGGTAAAATAAATAAATAATGCTTGCTTGTAATGCTATGGAGTGTTTTATTGAAAATTCCTGCTCTATTGAAAAAAACCTAGCATAATTTAGAAATCTGAATGTGGTAATCAGCTTCTACACTAATATTAAACTATATCCAAACTCTGTCCATTTAAAAAAAATAAAATGTCATATTTTAACATATTAAAAAATAGGTTTTTGCACGAAATTTCTTTGCTAAATTCAGCAGTTTCAGAATAGCTGTTCTATTTTGGCAAGAAAGAGATAATGTAGAATATATTAATAATTTCAGTGGTGAAGGATGGAGAAAGACTTAACTGCTAATTAAAGAAACAGCTTCAAAAAGTGCTGGAAGTTGCTAAACCAATAACATTTGTCCCATTTCCTTTTCTACTTTTATATATTTCTGGAATATTTCTCACAACCACATGATGGCAGCAGTGCTAATCCAGTAGCTTGTTCCAGTTAAGATAGGTGGTCAACCCAAAGAATAAAGTTGGGTGTCCAATATTGGACAATTTCTTTGGTAGGCAAGGTAACTGGTTATTACAATACTATTACAGCTAGCAGTCAGGCTATCAAGAATTAAAACAGGTTGGAATGAGAGATGACTGACATAACAGAAAGAAAATCTATGGCATCCAATTAAATGTGGTGTACATCAGTACAAAATTCCTGGTGTACTTTTCCTTTTTATGTTCTTATTATTCAAGGCATTTTTAAATGAAAAAGAAGAAGATCACTCATAGGAATAATCTTTTAAGTTGAACAATTATTTTTCAATTAAAAAAAACTACCTTTATTTTATTCTTCAGCTCTTACTAGACAAAATTATAATAATAAATACATGAGAAAAGCTCTGTTAGACAGGCCATTGGTTATCTCATTTAGAACTGAATGTCACACCATGGTCAACCATTTGGGAAACATATTGATATAGACTGGGAGGGACAGTGGTGGAATTCATATTTTTTTTTACTACCGGTTCTGTGGGTGTGGCTTGATGGGCCTGGCTGGGGGGTCATGTGACTGGGTGGGCAGTTTCTGTAAGCAGGGCCATAAAGATTAGGTTAGAAACAACACCAGAATGTTTTTTTCCTACCTCCCTTACAGGATTAACCCTGTAAAGTGGGAAAAAAACAAAAGGAGATTTCTTCTAACAACCGGTTCTCCGAACTGCTTAGAAAATTTACTACTGGTTCTAGTGAATCTGCTAGAACCTGCTGAATTTCAACTCTGGTACAGCACCCTATTTCTTAACAAGCAGTATTCATAAAGCAATATTAGCCTGATAAATCCAATGTTTTGCAGCCATATTTTATTACCTTGTGCTTCTAAAATAGGAAATTCATATGGTTTCAATGCTTTCATTGAAGTCAATGTTCTACAATGTGTTTTCCCTCCCATTTTTAGTGCTATCAGATCAAGCAAGCTGGCCAACAATAACAAATATGTAACTTTTAATGTTATTTTTGCTCATTATTTTCCACAGAAATATTTTTAAAGCAATGAATTCTTAATTGGGAAATTCTGACAATTCTCTTAATGACATAGGGCAAAGGAAGTGTTAATACCACTTTATAAAGCTTTACTAAGACCACACTTAGAATACTGCATCCAGTTTTGGTCCCCATAATATAAAAAAGATGTTGCGACTGGAAAGAATGCAGAAAAGAACAACAAATAGCAACAAAGATGATTGCTATATATAAGAAAAGTGGTTCCAATATCTAAGAGTTTGCCCCAAAGAAGGAGGAGGGCAACCTATTCTCCAAAGCACCTGAAAGTAGGGCAAGGAGCAATGGATGGAAACAAATCAAAGGAAACAAGCAACCTTAGAACTAAGGAGAAATTTCCTAACAATGAGAATAATTAACCAGTGGAAAGGCTTGCCTTCAGAAGTTGTGGGTCCTACATCATTGGAGGCTTTTAAGAAGAGACTGGACAGCCACTTGGGATAGGGTGTGCTTGAGCTGGGGGCTGGACTAGAAAACATCCAAGGTCCCTTCCAAATGTTATTATTTTAAAATGCTCTGCTCTTTTATCTCCTAATTCAACATATCTGATTATCTGAAGGCATACTTCAATGAGCTGTTTTTGTTGTATTTCTATCAAATGAGAACACTGCAAATTCCATGACCTTGATCATTCATTTGACTGGAATTAGAATTGAAAGATTTCCCAGGGTATTTACATTTAGTCAAACTTTTTATATCACTGAAAAGGGATTGTTCAAAGAGATGCCACCCACATTGTGTTTCTATATTATTATTATTA
>JAEANM010005631.1:0-19409 GCA_017656035.1 Myanophis thanlyinensis
GCATGTATACATGCAGTGAGTACTAGTAGTAAATGGATTCTAATATATTATGAGTAGGTTGTATATGTTCTACCCTTTACTTGGAACAGCCTCTGCTGTTTCCACTGTTTCATTTTTGCATGGGCACAGATGTGAAATGCTGTCTGACCATTATCTGTTTTAATATACTTCAAAATATTTTTATCCAATTTGCAATAAAATGGCCCCATTTTATCTTCCTTCCGTCTGTTGAACTTGACTGATTTAACATGGCCTTTAAATTTAGAGAGAGCAAAATCAGCTAATCATTGCTCAAATCTAGAACACCAATAGAACACTCTGAGAATTCAGCCTATCTGCAAATCTTCTCTACCGTAAACCTATTAATCAGTAAGTTTACTCCCCATCCTCCTTTTCAGTTCTCCATGAATCAATAAACAACCCCTCTTTTCCTTCACAACACGCCTCAATCCACTACGGTGCTATTCTAGCATGCACTGTGAAATGTCCCATTTCAGTAAATTATGAAAATTCAGCAAGCTAACAAAGCTGCTTACAAGGGTATATTTCCAGACCTAGACTGTGTCAAATGGATCTACAAGATGGGACACCTGGGAAGCCATCTACACAGTGAGAAAAACAACTGCTGCAGATATAGCATTAACATTTCATCCATAGCTGAAACAAAGGAAGGGCAAGGGGACATGAAACATGTAGTTTTCACCAAGTGGAAAGGAAGCATCATTTTTTAGGAATTTGCAACATATAGTATTGCTACAGGTTTGCTGTTTAAATCAAGTTTAAGTTAAGTGATCAGTAAACACATAAAGAGGTAGCAGGGAAATTGGGGGTAGCATTCATAGCTACAGAGAGTTCTCTGAGAGAGTACTAAATGGTAGGAGTGAGGGCAAGTCTTTCTAACACTACTGACTAAGGCAACCTACACAGACCTCCTTTGCTTACAAGAATTATAACTCCCTGAAACACTGAGAATCTCATCAGTGTAGTAACCATAAATGAAACCATCTGCAGTTAATTGGTTTATGGCAGATCTCGGCTATTCTTGAAAAGGCTAAATGAGGTCAGACCTGCTCTTTGGATGATAAGCAAGCAATCCTACCATGAAATCCTGCAATTGTGAAGGAAGGGCGGGAGAGAGGGAGGGAGGAAGGAAGGTCTAGAAGATAATTTTAGGATCCACTTTTGATCACTAGGAATTATATTCAGCTCAGCTGGGATTCTTCAATGTCATATTGGAAATTACATACAGTCAGCTGTATATGTGCATACACATACAGAGAAGCACACATTTGGAGATTGAAACTAATAATTCCATTCAAAAAGTATACAATTCATTTGCAAAATGTACAGAAAAGATCCTTATTTATTATAGTGCACCAAAGCTCTGCATTCTGAAAGATATATACTGATTCACAGTCCATGCATGAAAAAAAAAATCAGTGGATCTTGGTTTATTGTTTAAATAGGAACAATCCTACATTTGCTCTTATTCCACTTCCTAGTCTTCTATCCCATGTGAGAGAAAAATGTCATGCATTTTGCTGCTTTTTATATGAAAGGCCACTCTGAATAGGTAAGGACAAATTCTAAGGCAATATATAAAACTCATCCCTGAAAAGCAAAAGATATTGTTGATGAAAATGACAAAAAATATCTATGGTACTAAGGAATGATAACAGTAAACAAATGTAGCTTGAAGTGACAAATACAGTACTTGGCCATTATTTACTAAAACTTTTTGCTGTTAAGATATAATATTAGGATCACATTAGACTATAGATCAAAAAGTTCAAACTGAAAGAAGATAAAAATAACTATAATGTGACAGAGGTCCTAGTGTGATAATTCAATTGAAAAGATATAGTGAGTCAGAAGGAGTCTTGTTTCAAGAGGATAGGTGGGCTTCCCCACCCAGATTAAACTAGGTTGTCAGCACAACGTTTTCTAGGCTTTTCATGACTATTTCAGGACACGATCATGTCTGTGTACATGTAATGAAACTAATATGAAAGACATACTATGGTTATGTAACTTGGAAAATAACTGAGAACTATGCCTTCTTAGACCTGATGCTTGTTAATTACATGAATTGAAGTTCAATCTATCTGAAGAGAAGCAACCTGAGGTAATGATTGGGACCAAGATTTATAGTAAATAAATATAGTCTGTAGTAAATCTACCGTGGTACATTCAGAAAGTACATCAGCAACAGACTGAGGTTCTCATTTCTGTTTTTCCATTACATCATTTGTTCTCAATTGGTGCTTTTCTTAAATTGAAGTTGCATTCTTAAATTTATCTGCTCAAATTATAGTGTACATAACCTAAAGCAAAAACCTTTCCACTTAAACTAGTCCAATGTTGATAATCTTATTTCAGACATACAAATACATATGTATATATACATATATACACCAGGTGTAGTTTTAGAGCCCATCAATGTTTCAAATGTCACAATTTAAATATTACAGGTATATTTTAAAAAATAACTTAATTTGTATCCTATGGATAGGGAAAATTTGTATTTTGAAATAAATAATATACTGGCAAAGCAATTTGAATACAGAATAACTACAATTAGAAAAGCTACCCCAAAGTGCTACTGTATTAATATTACAAATGAGGAATTAGAGATAAACAATCTTTTCTTCCATGCCACCATTTTCTGAATCTTGTTCCATGTCACAATGTAAATTATGAAGCAGAACATCTGAAGGGTGAAGTGACTGAAAATTGCCATGACTTGAATCAAAATCTTGCAATCTTGGGTACTGGCTCTGCAATGTATTCATATCTAGAACATAAAAGCATAGGTATGTTAAAATCATTTCTTATCTTGAACTATGCATGTAGCCTCAGTAAATGATTTTTCTTAAATGGTTTTTTTGTGGGACCAGCCCAAGTTATTTCACTGCCTAAACAAGGCAACCAAAATATAACCATCACCCACCAAGCCAAAGTGCAAAGTATCCGGTGATAATTTATTTTGACATGTTAAAATATCTCACATATGTCTGTTTCCCACTTTGGCAATAAGTACACAGTAACAAATAAAATCACTAGTTTTAGACTTGTGTGGTTTATTTTCCTAGGGCAACTGTCTCTTGAATTGATTTCCTTGTAACCAATTTGCAAAAACATGTAGTGGCATAGTTTCGTATTATTTCTCACAAGAAAATAAAAGGAATAAAAACTAATAAAATTAAATGTTTAATAAAGTTTTAAAAATCAAAAAGATAATCCAGTGAGTACCCAGTTGAATGAAATACAAGAGCTGAGTTGCAACAGAAACTCTTATGCTGCTTATTGCTTAATTTGTTTTACATGAGCCTTTAGCAAGAATTTACCCAGACTGGTTCCATTTTAAACAGAACACTGAAAACTCTGTCCATGGCCTGAATGTGTTGCAATTATTAAACTTGTCAAACTATCTGTTATGACTCCAGGTGTTTCTCACAATCCTGATTCACAGGGTTCCATTGATTCTGGGAATGGAACAATCTGCATTTCTTTTTATTAACAAGTGCAGGGAGTAATCTGGAAACACTTCTGGAAGACAAAGAGACTACTAACGCCAGCTTCTGGATCTAATCCAATCAGATCCTACTGTTCACCCACTGAATTGGCTACGAGAACCTCCTTAAAAGCCAATTAACAGAAAGAGTTACAAATATTGTAAAATTTGGGCGGGGGGGGGAACCATTCACCTCCCATCACCCTCCCATCGCCATGCTTAAAGCTCATCAAGCTGAGAGCAAGCGCTTTGTATACCAGAGAAGTGTCTTACCAAGGACTGAATGCCTTCATTACAAGCACAGCGTGATTGTATTTATGTTCAAAAACAAGCACAGCATGAATGTGTTTATATTCAAAACAAACTTTTTGAAAGGAGGGCAAATTTCAGCCCCATTTAAATGCTTTGGATTCAAACACTAAAAAAAACTAGGGAAACCTATTCTTAACTCTTTCTGTGTCACTGTAAGCTTTTTAGGTGACTATTAAATTCATGGGGATTTTTAAAAAACCCTCTGAAATTAAGCAGACTTTCAAATATTCTGTCAGAATCTAAAAGGACATTTTGGAGTTCTGATTGCATGGCTGATGTTGTGTGGAACCCTGACATATTCAATACTACATACTACAAATGAACGTACATTATTCTTCAATGTCCCGTACTTCCTGAACACAAAATATTCATATGAAAATATGAATACTTACTATCAGTGTAAATCAGCACATATATTGAAGCCTTATGTAGCCTGTGTCCCCAAAAACTCTTGAGATTCATTTTATTTTTTTATTTTTTTTATTTTATAAAATATTATTTAAATATTTTATTTATAAAGATAAACATAAAAAATATGTTTATTCAGTGGAGGGCCTTACCTCAGGGCTGTCTGATAAATTATGCTTTCTAAATATTTTTGGGTGAATCTTATAGATTCCATGTTAGGTCTTCCAGGGAAGAAATGGCAGACTGAGGAAGCTCCATGAAAAGTGGACCTGATGGCTGTGGGGCAATAAACACCGGGCACGAAGACTAGTTCTTCAATAATTCCCTTCTGGACAAGGAGAGGACTTGAGAGCACCCACAAGTGCTCCAGACAGTTACTCCTCATGAGGACTTAAAGTAGTGGTCTCTGGCAGGTTTGAAGATCTGGCAAATAAGGGAATAACCATTTTGAGCAGTTGGTGCCTTTGTAAGGATGCTAGCCTTTCCTCAAAGTCTAACAACTGCTTTTAGTACAAACACTACAAAATTTATGGACCAATTACATGACTCAGCATAAGCAACTTTTTACAATGGCCAGGCATAAAAGATGCTAACTTTCTAAATGCTGCCTACCTAGCATAAACCTGATGGGTAATAATTTTTAGTAAAGGCTGAATTTGCATTCAGCAGCACCAGCTTCAAATGCTTAAGAACATTTTTCAGATATGTGTCTGACCCTGGGAGATGTCACTTTCTAGCACTCTTTATTGCTAACCATTAAACATATCTTCACTTCTGATTACAAAGTCTTCTTGAGAAAAAGCCAGCAGTATCTGAAAAGCCTCCTAATGCAGTGTCATCTTTTAGTTCCCAATACCATACAAGAAGTCCGAGAAACGTTAATGTCGCAACACAGTTTATACTATAGTCAGAGAATTTAGACTCTATAATTTATATATTTTTAAAAGTATATTTGAACATGTTACTCTGTATGTTCAAAGTGATCAAAATATTTACTTTGAAATAAATAACCCACTGTCTTTTAAGGAACAGTAACATCCAACAGGATTATATTTTCTGAGAAATTCAAAATGAATTGTTAATATAATGTATGTACCTTCTGTGCAACTCAACGGGATACATACACATCAGAAAAACTGATAAAACATGTTCTGTAACTTTTCCAGGGTTGTCATGACAGCACTATTTGAATAATGCATGATTTAAAGACAGTTCCGGCACGGTTTCAATTTTTTATGCTCCTATTCGTTTCTAAAGATATGGGATTCAATATCAGGGTCATCAACCACTGACCTTACAAGAAAAGATTAAGAGAACTAGGAATGTACAATCTTATAGTATGGAGTGAGGGAAGGACTTAAGCAAGCATCTTACAAAGAAAGCAATGACACATTTATTCTCATTCTATATGCCAGAATATGGGATAATGGAAGTTTATGAATACCGATTCAATGGAAGAGTCATTAAGTATGGGATCATGGATCAATGATTAGTGTCAGCCTTTCTGATAAGAGAGCAAGACGCAGAAGGATTTCTATAGGAAATTTCCAGAAATGAGAAAGTATTTAGAAGAAAATGGAAGGCAATGATGAGAAAAGGCTTTAGTTTAATCAAGAAAGCACCAGTCCTTGGCTTCTATTTAAGTAAGTAGGCACAATCTCCCTTACAAAAAAACATGATTTTTCTCATGTGTGACACCATCATTCTGAAAGTGGAACAGGAAATCCTGCTGTTGCATGTTTTCAAAGTTCATCTTGAAAGTGGCACAGTTCTGACACAAATCCAGGCCATAACAGATGGCACAATTGATTGCTAAAATACCACAGTGGAAGTAAATCCATTGTACTTTTATATGTCATGAAAAAGGTTATATCATTCAATGTACAAAAAAGCTATTTTGAGTAGTTTGAACCTGAACTAAAACATGGATGTGGAATGTTTTGGTTTCTGTAATTGGTTTCTTTTTCTATATATGGACTGACATGTAATTGCTGTACAAAAAAGTGGAGCACTGGGCACAAGGGATTGAGAAGAAACAGTGCTAAGGGATTTCCTTACTGATGGCATGTATAGACATCAGTACCTGGAAACCTGTTCTTTATCATGGAGGCCACTTCTCTAAGGAATAGGCACACAAGCCAGTACTTTGAAGTTGACTGATAAAGAGTGGGTAAGGAAAGATCAGGGGCAGTCAGCTGATGGGATTTGGTTGCTGGATCACCATTACAGATGGAAGGCAGAGGCCAGAGTGGAAGGCACCAAGAAGATCAGTGTTGGAGATAAAAGAGGGTGTACCTTACACCACCTTTGCCCTCGATGCTCAGGAAAAACACTCTAGGACCCCTCCAGATCAGTGTTTCTCAAATGTGTAGACTTCATATCCCAGAATTCTCCATAGTGGCTTTCTGGGAATTAAGATCTACATATCTTCAAGTTGCCATACTTGAGAAATACAGCTCTAGATTTTGTTTTGTTTCAAACAATATAATCAAAACAATGTTTCACCAAAACCTATTTTCATTTTGTATAGATCTCTAATTTACAGGAGCTGGAAATCAGCTCTCAGTCACAAGCACAAGCAAAATTTCATATGCTAACATCTATGCATTGTGAGAAAAATCGCAGAATTGAAATCTGCAATTATCTTCTCTAAGAGCCAATAATGATATTGCCATGATGCCCCAAAGGCAAACATATTTTGGAGATATGATATCGAAAAGCCACAGGTAAAATTATGAAGTATGTTTATTTACATCTGTTTATGTTATTTGTTCAAGAAAAGTTATGCCATATTTGTAAATAAATAGAAAGTTTTATGATCAATTCTTCCAAAATCTGAAGGTATCAAACCCAAATCTTTTTTTAAAAAGTTTAAATGGAAAAAATGTGAGAAAATAAAAGGTATATCATTTTATAGTTGTAGTTACAATTCTATGTAATAATCTAATGCAGTTATTATTAAAGTATATAAATATTTATAATATATTTATATAACTATCAAATTATCTACCCAAAACACACGTGTGGGTATGTCAAAATTAAAAATATTACCAAGACCACAAAAGAACGGAACTTTCTGCAAATATAAATTTATATTCACTAATTGTGATCCTTAGTATGAAACTGCAGATCCAATCAGTTACAGTTTTGAATGAAAAACTTAGTGATAGTCTTATTTTTAAAAAAGTAAACAGCTTTAGACTCCTATACTCAAATATGTAGCAGGGAATAATTTATCTAAATGAGATATTATTCTGAATATGTATCTTCAGGATAGGATTTAATTCCCCATCTTAAATAAACTATTGGTACAAAATCTTACATTTTGTTGCACTTGGAACACAAGTTACAAAAGAATCAACTTTTGTATTTTTCTGACATATTATGAAATAATTGTGAAATTTAAATTTTTTTATTTTTTTTTAATTTGCTATAGCACATCTATAGGGACACATTTTGTTACAATGCAGGAAGTTCTTTGTTTTGTTTAGCTCAACAGTGCACCCAACAGCTAAACAAGAATAACTATGGAGTTGTAACACTTTTTATTATTCTGAATTTTAATGCTGTATCTTAACAAATTGTAAAATCATATAAAATTATTCTTGCCATGTTATGGTCCTAGTTTAGCTACTGTTTACCAATGCAATACTAATGCAGTAATATAATACTGAATATTACTGCATAGAAAGGTATCACATTATTATCACATTTGTTTTATAATTTAAGTAGATTTTCCATAAGCCTATTCGTAGTCAAAAATATCACAAGGCTGTTTTGTTCAAAATACAGCACTTCAGACGATGTATTTTATTCTACAGATGTTGAGATACAAACTACAGGTAGTTCTCAACTTACAACAGTTCATTTAGTGACTGTTCAAAGTTACAACAGCCCTGAAAAAAAGTGACATATGACCATTTTTTACATCTTTGCAACCTCCCCATGGTCACCCGATCAAAATTCAGATGCTTGGCAACTGACTCATATTTATGATGGTTGCAGTGTCCTGGGGTCATGTTGCGACCTTCTGACAAAGTCAATGGGGAAGCCAGATTCACTTAACAACTGTATTACTAACTTAACAATTGCAGTGATTCACTTAACAACTGTGGCAAGGAAGGTCGTAGCATGGAGCAAAATGAACAGATGTATCACTTAGCGACAGAAAATTTGGGCTCAATTGTGGTCATAAGTAGAGGACTACCTTTACAATAAACCTAATCTGCAAGCTCACAGGCTTTTCTTCAAACCAAGTAAAGCACCTTATGACTTTACATTGCAAAGATGAAAGTAAGGAAGATTCATTTTGTGGCTTAAGTTTTTGTGACTGAACATTTTCTATTAAGATGCAAAGCTATCATTTCAACTAGCAACAGAATTTGTGAGAAAAAATACACCAGAGAATTAAACTGGAAGTCTGGGGCAATGATTCTCAAACTCAGGGATTTTAACATATGTGGACTTCAATTCCCCAAGTTCCTCAGCTAGCATGAATTCTAGCCGATGAAGACCACACATCTTAAAGATGCCCAGATTTATAAATTCTGGTCTAGGGAAACCAAAACCTGAGCCTTGGAGTCAGGTGAAAACAATATATGACTGAAATGATCATTTTAATTTATTTAAGTTCATTTATTTCTAACACAATGAAAATATTTCTGTCACTACCATCTACACCAGTCTTAGTATAGACCACGAGCATGGCTGGCTCAGGAATTCTGGGAGCTGAAGTCCACGAGTCATGAAGGAGCTGTAATTGCCCACCCCTGGTATAGACCCATTACATTTGCAGGCCAAATAATTTGCATTATGCTTACTTGTATGCTTTATAAAAATTAAAATTATTGTATTCATATTTGTCTGGAAAGCTATCTTTCCAGGCTAACTCTATGTTTGGCAGAATGAAGATGTACCACCAGCTGAAAATATGGCAATGTTTATTTGTTTTTAATCTTCATAACTAAACAGAGAGAAGAGTTTTGGAAATCATTAAAATATCACAATGTATAAAGCTATGATGTTGATTTAAAACGTATTTGTTATGATACTCTCCTGAAATGCTGCAGAAGATTTCTATTATTTGGTCTCTTCCAAATTTGGAATGGAAGAGAAAGACATACAAGAAAAAAAAATGTATTCTTCATTATACTACAAGTTCCAATCTCTCTTTTCCTTATTACAATTAAACCAAAAAAGTCACCAACGGGCAGAACATTACTACATACAATGTTATATACAATACCTAAGTCTGACCACATTATGAAATAAATCTGCATCAAATGTTTAATAGACTTGTTGACTTCGAGGTAGACCTTGGGGTTTTTCCCTGGGACTTGATCCGCAGTCAACTCAACCCTCAGTCAGTACCTGGTATGGATGTGAGATGAGGCAATTCTGCTCCTATGTGGCCTCTCATAGTGTATGCGCCTTGGTTCTTTTACAAACAAAGGGAATTGAAATGCTGGAAGAGGCATCAGGAGTATCTATTATACATATCCCTTGGTTAGATAATTATCCCTTGGTTAGATAAATATGAAGTGTAGTTTTTAGGCAAAGTATCTCATTCTTTTTCAGTATTAATTCTCTGCTTATTCCTTTCCCATCTACTTAGTTGTTTCTCTCATCTACTGGCCGTTCTCTGAAGCCTTGGGATAGGAAGTCTATTGTTTTGTTAACATACGTTCATTTGTGCTGTTGGCTGGATTTGCCATCTTATTCTTTATCTTGTCTTTGTTTTTGCTAGCATGGCCTTTTAAATTCCATTTTGTTACATTGTGACTGCCCAGAGTCAGTTGTTGGGAATCAGGTGACATATACATTTATAATTATTACTACATTATTCTGGAGTCAGACAGTATCTAAACTGAATAAATTAGGATTTCCAAAAGAACATATGGCTTTATTCCACCATTTACTACTACTTACCTTTCATCTCATCTTATGATGCTTACCGGCTCACTTCTATTGTTCTCTCAAGTTCATAGTATGTAAGCTGCCTTTCCTTTCCATTCAGATTTTGAAGTTTTGCAGTAAAATTATACACATGCACATGATCCATTCAATATTCTTCTAATAATGAACATACCTTTTATTGGCTTGCTTCTTTCCCAATTCATTAAACACAGCTGGGCTCTAAATAAGGCATAATGAAAAGGGAACCTAGAGCTTTTAAATGTATCTCTGTGAAATTACCATGAGGGAGAAGAAATAGTTGTCCTGCCAAGAGAATATTCTGGCAATCACCTTGATCGATGTTTTAGCTTTTTGTGAGTCTATAAAGAAACACTTATAAAAGAAAATATGAACTATGCTTACTTTTGCAGCCACTAGCCTAGTTAATTAAGTGCTCTCATCTTCTTTTGAAATGGGACAACTGAAAAAAAAAATTATTTCTCAATGGAGGAAAATCCAATCCACTACAGAACATTTGTTTTTTTCAAAAGTATCTTTGCAATCCTGCCAATTGCTGTCCATGAATTTGGGCAGATGATAAACTGTTAGAAGATTTAGTAGATTGTTGGAGGCAATATGCTGACATTGAAAACAATCCAGAACATGCTTTAAAGCACTATTGGGCAGCATATAAGTCTAAGTGCTAGTGCTAGTGCTATTAAAAATAGAAAAAAAAGTAAACTATATTTCAGCTCTGAACCAGAATGGGGGTGGATAGAAATATAGGTAATAAAAAAGCAAAAATAAATACTTATTAAAAATAAAACAAAGCTAGTTTTTGTACTTTTCAAACTGTTCAAAATGCATTTTTCTTTGCTTATTTACTCATTAAAAAATAAAATTATTTTCAAAACTTTAATATAATAGGGAGATTCTGCAGCTTAATATTAATCTTTCTTCTGTAATGCAGTCCAGATTATTAGCAATTATGTTGCATACTATTCTCAACATATGCAATAAAGCATTGGAAACATAAAGTATTGTAATTCATATTATGTAGTTATAGATTTTACTGAAGAATTATCTCATGCACTTTATTTCTATGCAAACATGCTTAACAATTTCTTTACAATCTCACTTTATATAAATGCTACTTAGTTTTAGCATTGTGGACTCTTATCATAGATCATATGATAGTTCATTGGTGATATGTTTTAGTGTTTTTCTCAACTTGGGCAACTTTAAGATGTGTGGGCTTCAACTCCCAGAATTCCCTAGCCAGCATTAAGTCAACACATGTTCATGTTACAAAGTGTGAGAAACTCTGCTTTAGTTAATCACAGCATTTTAATATAACTGTAGAAGAAATCTCAATTTATGATTATGTTTTGTTCAGAGACAAAATATATTTCAGGCTGTAAATAGGCTGCTGTATAGAAAATATAATGGATTCAATGCATATTGTTTATTTATTTGTTTTACGTTCTACTTCTTTTCCAAGTTGAAAATTAAAGCAGAAAAGCCAGCTAGTTTTCAGTTTTCCATATACTTTCATAAAATTCTTAACTCAGCCAGGCCTTAGAGTAAACCAAACACCAAATATCACTGTATAAAATCAGCATTAGAAATCTCTAAGCTAAAACGATTCAGAGCCATATCAGAATTACGTGTCACTGGAGGATTACAGGCTGTCACAGGCAGGCATTATAGAGTGTGGGTGCTCAACAGGGGCTACAAAACATGGGGAAGTGGGAAAGTGGAAGCCATGGAAGTTCACAGGATGACTTTGGGCCTGTTACTCTCTCAACCTAACTTACCTCAGAGCAAAACTGTGGGGGAAAGAAGGGGGAGAGAGTGCTATGAATTCCACCTTGAGTTCCTAAATGAAAGGGCAGATATAAATCTAATATAGATTTATAAGATAAATCTTTATAATATAAAGAATCCATTTCCTGAGAGTCTTACGGAAAAACCAGGTGGCACAGCGGCTGATGATTTCCTTCTACCAGTCAACAATAGAAAGCATCCTCACATATTGTGTCACAGTATGGTACGCCGGACTAACAACTGTTGACAAGAAGGCACTACAGAGGGTGATGAGCACAGCACAAAAAATCATGGGTGTCCCATAACCCCACTGGAGGAAATAGCAGATCCCACTGTTTCAACAGAGTGAGAAAAATCCTCAGGGATGACTCTCACCTGGGACAGCACTTCTTCATACTTCTACCATTGGGCAAGAGATACAGAAGCATAAGCAGCCAGCCAAATAGGCTGAAAAACAGCTTCTATCCATGGGCCGTCTGACTTCTAAATGCCACATAACACCACAACTAAACTTGATACAACAGACTCACAGTGCCAGTGCAATGAGCAACATGTACATATCGGGGGAATAATGTGTGTGTGTATAAATATACATCCAGTATATATATCTGTATGTGGAAATGTATGTGGAAATGTGCCAGCCCAGACATTTCCTGGGGTTAGGGATTTGTTTATAAATTTGGAGATGTATTCTGTATCAGAATGTATTCTGTGTTTCTGTGCTTTGTGTGATTGTACTGATGGAGGCTCACTCAATTTCACAGCACACATGTTGTGCATTGACAATAAAGGATTGAATTGAATTAATAAAAATACTGTTTTATTACTGTGGCTACACTATATGACTACACAAAGGATTTTCATGGAGGCCTCTTTATAAATGGATTAATGTAACAATAATATTGCTTTACAAATAAGGATTTAATACAAATTGTTTAGCTGAATGAAACAGTTTGTAAAACTTTTTTACTCTTTCTTTTTGTATTGCACGTTTGTTTGTTTGTTTTCCATCTGCCTTAAACAAATGGTGACATTATTCCCAAAGGCATAATTTTCCCATAATTCACTTCCGCTAAGAAGATTGAAAAGAAAACTTCATTACAGTTGTACATGAAACTCTGTAATCCACAGTCTGGAACTTGGTTCAAATATGTCATCCGAATAAATAATTCAAAGACTTCCATTCTCTACAGTTTGCAGATAAGTATTACTAATATTATTCTACCAACCAGACATTCACCTAAATGTTTGAGTACTGTTCAGTTTTAAAACATGTATCTTTAGCAAAATTGTCTTTAGTTACCAAGAAGCTTGACAGTAATCTTGAGAATTTAAAAAAAACACGGTTCTATGGGGAAAACATTCTGAAAATTCCCACTACAGGCAACAGAAGGATATTTATTATTATTCACTTATTATTTATTTCATTAAATTTACTATAGCTTCTCACTCCTACATTCTCTGGGCAGCTTTTCAAAATCTAATAATAAAATAAAGCAATTAAAAATATAGACAAAACAGTCATGCTTAAAACACAGCATGATAGGGAATCCTGCCACCATAGGGCCTGAAACCAAAGCCCGATCTTAAGGGCTGTATCCCAGGTGAGAGGGTACCATCGATAGCTTGGGAAGGAGTTTGTTCCAAAGGCCAGGGGCCACAACAAAGAAGGCACATTTCCTAGCACCCATAAGATGACAGTATTTAATTGAAGGTACCTAGAGCACACCCAGATTGCCAGAACATACCAGGTGAGCAGAAACAGCAGGAGAGAGATAGTCAAAAAAAATTTGTATTATTTTTTGGGAACAGAAATAGTTCAGATTTTCTTGTACATACAGTCAGGCCCAGAACTTGATAACAAGTTATGCACATTTCATTTAATTGATAAAAATTAAATGTCTATGGATATTCTCAGTCATCCAGGTCACGTTTATCCTAAAGGTGCTTTTTCAAGAGGCAACTGGACTTGCTTGTTTTGAAGACATTTCACTTCTCATCCCAGAAACTCCTTTAGCTGGATGGTGGTGACTTCCCCACCATCCAGTCAGAGCTGAAGAAGCTTCTGGGATGAGAAGAAAAATGTCTTCAAAGAAAAACAAGGAAGTCCAGTTGCCTCTTGAAAAAGCACCTTTGGGATAAAATTTAAGTATATAAATTCAAGTAAATGTTGTTCTTTCATTTGAATGTGGCCTTTATTTGCTGATAGCTAGCACAGATAAACAAGAGTCCATGTTTACAGATAATAAATTAAGGACACAATTCTTTGTGATGGTGAGGAAGCAGAAATGATCTAATGTTGAGATGCTTAAAGCTATTGTGTTAAATAGCAATAATGAGAAATACAGAAATATATTTGGAGAACGCCAAATGGTTGCCAAATCAAAGCACTTTGGAGAAAATATTAGAATTCTTATGGATTTCATGGATTCCATGGATTTCATAGAAAAAATTCCTCTGGAAAAAAAATACTTATATGGACCATAATTATACACTTAGTTGACTTTCCCAAGCAAAATATATCTATTTTGTGTGAAATACAGGGTGAAAGTAACAGCTTTCAATCCTCTCTGTATTTTGAATCACAACTCAAAACACTCTGGCGATCTAATTGCATATAGTTATGGGACTGACATCAGGTAGAACCAGAAGGTAGTATAGTATTGTATCTTCACAAGATAAACTTTTTGTATGTTTTGTATATGTTTTTATCATATATTCCCCTATATACCAAACAGAATGGTTTTTCTACAAAACAGAAAACACTATCAAAATTAATCAAGTTATATTAAAAAATAAATATTCTGGAAACTATGGAGAGAAGACCCTATCCTATGAAATAATAATAATCTTGCAACATGGATTTTATCATTTTGAAATACACTGCACATTAGGAGAACTTGCAACAAGCACTTGTTGGAAAATATAATGGAAAATATGGTTCTTTAGAGTAATTGTAGTTCTTTCACCAACATTGTTTAAAATAAAATGTCAATGATAGACTATCCTGAGGCAATACAGATCTGCTCAAGAAGCAAATTTTAGGATTTGGAATTACACCGTCTCTTCATGAAGTAAACATTAAAAAGCTGATCAATTGTCTTGTTACTGAACTATTGCTGAATGTTAGATACAGAAATTGCTCAATTTTACCACAGAAATTCAATGTGGTAATCTGTATCAGCTGATCATTTATAATAAATAGCTATTATACTTATGGTACTTCAAGAGCTATTCCTTTAGCAATTTAAAAATATCGATTTCTACTTTGCTTAACTATACATAAACTATACAATTTTCTGTACATGTGTTTATTAAATATCCAGTTGTCCTATTGAGCATTTAACTAAACTTGATTAAATAGAACAATTTGTACCCCGTGATGTAGACTTTCACTTTCTTCCTATTTGAATTAATCAAACAATTGGCTATTAATCTACATAAAGGAAGACAATGATTAGCTTAGCATGAATGTAATGTCTTTCAATCATTTTCTTCCTGCTTTTAAGTTAAGTGACAGGCCTTTTGTTACAAAGCCTGTAATATCTAGAATTGAATTTGGCCATTTGTGAGAACATGCCTCAAGGCCATTTGTAAAGCATATGCACTGGAACCAACAATTGCCAATTATGTGAACAACAACTTTTAGATTCTCAATTAAACACCTTGTAGTCCAAATCTATATATGCATCTAAAGGAGCAAATAAACTGCCCCCACCTGTAAACATTTGCATTTTCTTAAAGGTTTCACTGGACTAATATTTCTGGGGATGGCAGGATATTTATGAGACTACACAGTAGAACATATTTGGTACTCTGTAAAAACTGAAAAGCATTGCATAATTTAATTTTTTTAAATCTCATTATTTTATTTGGTTTGCTAAATCATTTGATACTGTGTATACATATGACACTCTTAGATTTGATGCCCTTATAAACATCAAATCTAAATAAAAGTCTGTTAAGAGATCTTAAATTATTATAGTTTGTTCTGATAATATATTCACTGTAACTTTCTAGAAATTCACACTGTCACTTAAACAATAACATTTAGGTGTATTTAAAACTGTGAAAAAGAAAAGGAAAAAAAGACTTCCAATATATAGATTCTAATGTAATTGTTAAAGAACCATTTGATTATTTGTATCCAAAATTTCACATGGTGGAAAATGCGCTATGTAACTGAAGGCAACTGCACACAGAACATGATGCAACATGAATCCAAAGATTTTTAAGGCCTAAATATTATAATTTCTACAGGAATAGGAAAAAAACAAGAATGCCCTGAAATGATATCTAATTTCTGTATCCCATTTTTTATCTAACCTACTGAAATAGTCATGCTTATTCATAGCTTATATTATGGCTTGAATAAATTGAATCAAAGTATTGGATCTGATACACGTGGAAGAATGACACTATTGAATATAACCTAAACTTTTATTCTGTGTTTCTCAGGAAATGTTAGGCTAAAAATGAAGAACTTACACTTTCCAAAATTTTGTCACTGCTCTTATATAAGAAATAAAATACAGCAACATACTTATAGCAATAGCATTCAGATTTACATAGTGCTTTACAGAATTCTCTGGGCAGTTTACAACATCCATATATTGCCAACAATCTAGGTCCTTATTTTACCAACCTCAGAAGAATGCAAGGCTAAGTCAACTTTGAGCTGTTAATATCAAACTGTGGACTATAGGCAGAATTAGCCTGCAATACTGCATTCTAACCACTATACCACCAGACCTCCATACACTTTTCTGAATCTGACTAGTTGACTTTGGTTACATGTGCAGCTTTGCATTCAATTTCAGATTTTATCATTTTGAACAAAGTTGCCGGAGTTGTTTCATAACTGGAAAGCTATATCAAACACAGATTTGCAATATCTCATTTGTACTACACTATGCATAGCAAAAATATCCAAAGCCACCCCTTATAGCCTATGGTTTGCTACTATATACACACAGCTAAGATATGTAGTATGGATTTACAAGAGCACTACTAAGGGAAATTGGGTGAACAAATATTCCAGACTTTAAAAATAGGCTGCTTTCATATTTGCTTCTCTTTTGTCTCTGGATTTGGTTGGGCGGGGAAGATGCATCAAACTTTTATATATTAAAAAAGTGGTATTTTTCATATCTTATTTTAATAGCAGATGATTCAAAGATTTATTTCAATAAATAATAATACTAAAAAAATGTTATTTACTAGATATATGTATTGAATTATAACTTACGATTGTTACAAGCATCTGACTGATTTGTGATGGAAGAAGGATGATGGTGGGGTCCCGTTGATTTTGAGAGATCGGCAGTGAATGTTTGCTGACAAGAAACATCCATGTTGAAGTTGGCCTGATTTTCAGTTCTCCTTGGTAACTCTGAATTTACAATATTCCCACAGTCTTGGCAAGCTAGAGAATTTGTTCTGTTGAGGTGGTTTAATGACATCTGTACTAGGGTTTCTTTTATGATGGCTGAATTCTCACCACAAAAACTGTCCAAATGAAGCGGTCCCATTATCTGTACATAAGAATACAAAAGGAAATCTAAGCAGGCCAAATTTTTATCATTTCCTGCCACCAGATATACTTCTATATCTTGAAGTAATTAACCAGCTTTGAACAAGCGATTTAAAAAAAATAAAAACCTTCATCTTATTCATCTGTTGCCAAGATGAGAATCAAGATTAGGGTAGCAAGTTCATGCAATGCACAATTTGTGGAAAAAATAATAATTTAACACTTAAACAACTTCACAGAATGAAGGAAGGGAGCAAGGAAAGAAGGGAAGAAGCGAGGGGAGGGAGCATGTTTTGAAATAGTTCTTATTTTTTTCTCCTCTTAAAAAATGTGTGCTATAATTTTCTCCAAGTAAGCACTTGATTAGACTGTTGCTACTTTTCTATGTTTTGTCTGCTGTTTAAAAAGAAGCTAATTTTGAGATTATCCTGCTTCTCACATTATGTAAGTAGAATTATCACCTGTACATGAAAAAGCATGATACTTAAATTATAGTCCATAAACCACAAAAACTATAAAAGAACAAATTTTGCTATCTGCATTCCAGCGGTTGACACTTCCTGTGGATAAGGGAAATCCTAATAATCATAAGTGGCACTGCTCACTTCCCACTGCACAGTATAAAGAAGACCCCAACGGCAGTCATGGTGAGGACTTCATGCATTTCTCTATTGTACTTGTACTGTACTCTACCTATAATACCCTTGTTTTCCTTCCATGGTGCTCCACTGCCAATGGCTTCCTTCCCCTTTTCAATTCTGAAACCATCGTGATCATCCTGACTTGTCCATAAGAATGATACAATGGCTTTTCAGTGGTAATGCCTGGAGTTCTGTATTTCTAGTAAACATTAGTATGAATGCTGGAAGCTTAAAGCAATCACCATAAATGATTACACGCATTGCAAGTTATTAAACTCCCATCAATCTTTATCTCTTTTTTTTCTGAGTTACATAAATAAGGTAGTGATTCAGATCTTATCTCAGCCATAAACTCAATGGGTTCTTTACTAGTTCTCAGTCTCATGTGTTAGCTCATCAAACTGGACTACCTCCGGTGGGGCTTGAGGGAGAGCAATCACCAAGTTCAATAATGTTTCGAAATGCTGCATACCTCATTGTTTCTCGATGAGATGACTTCTGGCAGATTGCTTTGATGGTTGTGTTTCCAGTGGTGCAGAATGTTTTGCTTCAACCTGACAGTTTCCCGTTCCTTCTCCACCATCCTTTGGCTCTCTTGGAGTCTCTCTAGGTTCTGTTGGTAATCTTGCAACTGGCCATCCAGCTCTTCACGGTTTTTGCAAAGCAACTCTTCTTGGCTACAGCACTCTTTCTCCTTCTCCAGCAACCTGCTCTCTCTTGTCTCC
This sequence comes from Myanophis thanlyinensis, assembly GCA_017656035.1. NCBI lineage: Eukaryota > Metazoa > Chordata > Lepidosauria > Squamata > Homalopsidae > Myanophis > Myanophis thanlyinensis. Next base: position 18,856 of record JAEANM010005631.1, read on the forward strand.
TGTGCCTGTTGCTGCTGCTCACACTCACGGTGCCATCGTTGCTGCTCTTGCTGAAATTGCTGCTGGAGTTTATGAATATTTGCAAATTCTTCTTTTAAGTTTCTGTGTTTTTCTTGTTCGGAAAAGAAAGTGCTCCGTGGGCTGTGGCTCAAGCTGGATCTTTCATGTTCCTGCAGAAGCAGCTTATTGATCTCAATGTGAGTTTCCTGGATAGTCAAGGCTGCCTTTTCATCAAAACAAAATGCAGTAAGAAGTTCTATAAGTTGTTCTATTCATATCAACATTTAATGCAAATAGCTTTAAAAAGAACATTCCATATGCAAGTCTAAGACAATGTTTGTTGTTTTATTCATTTAACATACTGTTTCCATTTTCAGATAATAACATGTGTTCATTTTCTGCACTGATCCTATGATTAACATTATGGTTTTTGGCTCACTATACCTTACAATTTTACAAATTCTGGCTTATCTGGAAATAAAAATATTCTTAAGCGAGATAGGAAGTGCTTTGAACAGAGGTTTCAAATATGTGTGTGTGTGTGTGTATGTATG
>JAEANM010005632.1:0-19407 GCA_017656035.1 Myanophis thanlyinensis
ACATGGCTCTTGAGGCAGGCATAACCAAGGTCCAAGATCAAAGTAAGTGGTATCTTGAGTTAATTTAGACCTTGGAGCATGGGAATAATATCAGTTTGCATAAGTTTGAACAAAAAATTCTAATTTGAAGAGGTCTAGGGCCCATCCATTACAGAAATAGTGATAGAAGACCTTTGATATACTGCATCATAAAGTTTTTAGGCCTTAGAAGGATAATTTTAAGGTATATTTCAATCATTAGAGGAATCATGGACGTTGGAGGAAGTAAAAGAAAACTAAAATGATTTTCTAGTTGTCATGAGTTGGGGATTTGCTATCCTAAGTATCTTCTTCCACACTGTGGAGGTTAAGTAATGCAATGTAGTATTTATCTTCAGAGGCACAACCCTATTTGTGTGTGGAAATTAACCCACATTGTTGGTAATGCTTCCCAGTGAAAAAGAGTTATCCTACACCCGTGATGGCAAACCTATGGCACAGGTGCCACAGGTGGCAGGCAGAGCCATCTTGCTGGGCACAAACTGTCGGCCAACTTACCTCCAGCTGAGCATGCACATGCAATTACGCATGCACGATTGCAGAGACCCAGCTGGTCTTTGGGCCTCCAGTGTGCATGTGCGTGATTGCAGCAGAAAATCCAGCTGGTCTTTGACAATCTCCTGCACATGTGCACGCGATTGCTCATGTGTGTGTGTGAGTGCGCAGCGCATGTGCATTGCACGTGGAAAAGCTGCATTCATGCTGATGGTGCATTCAGCACACATTGAGGAGCTGCACGCAAGTGCGAATGGCAGGTGCAAAGCACGTACTTTTTGGCACTCGGTAAGTAAAAGGTTCGCCACCACTGTCCTACACATTGACTAAATCCATTAAATTCAGTAAGATTTGTTGATAAGTAAGCGTGTATCCTAGGACTGAGGTTCTACTGTATCTCTTGCAATTGTTAAAGTCCTCTCTTCCTCATTTTTAACTTTTGCCCATGACCACTCAGATAAACTTTTCGATGCTAAAAAAATCATCCCCAAGCCCAACTCACAGCATTCTGATATGAATATAGATTGGTGGGAAGATTTTTTTTTAACTGCTGCAAAAGATTAGGAAAAAGACGGAAGCCTTAGACAATTACAAAACATCCGATTCTAACTATACTTGTCATGGATGCAAGGAAATACTAAGCAGAGTACTAATTTAACTCCAACTCCTTTTGCTGCTAATTCTGAAAGTCAATCCTATTTCAGTGAAAAACTATAATGTTCTGAATAACTGGATAGCAATTATTTTTGCCGAACAATAGATGGCCTGCAATCCCTTTTAAAAAAAGTTTCCATTCATCCTATCTAATGAGCAGTCAGCCATTAATCAATAAGACATAGAAGCTAACTTTCTTTTTCCCACTCAAATTTTATGGCAATATAATTTTATCTGTTAGAACTTCTTCTGTTGGCCCTTCATTTCTTAAACATGTTAGATTCAGCTTGTTTTTGTCTTATAAAACTACTGTGCATTTGAAGCGAAGGATACTCTCTGCTAATCGCTGAAAAAATATTTTATTTGTTAGTTCGGTTTTATAATAGCAAAGGAAGAAATTTCAATATGTATGTTATTATTTTGTCATAAAAAGAGTCAGTAAAATATGAAAAATATTGAAGTGACATTTGAACAAACATACTATTATTAGATTTCTTTACTTAAAAATATTATGGGATAATGTGCTATGGACTTGAATGAAAATCCTATTGTGAAAAATGTATATCATAACATAAAATGAGATCTTGTAAAGAAAGAAAAGGCCAAAGCAGAATATTTTTTAAAGCTTTTCAAAACAGTAATGAAAAGATAAAAAGTTCCTATTAATTTGGAAGGAAACCTTCATTGTTATATTTTGGGAAAAGCAAATTAAAAATTTGTAGAGAAATCTGTTTTTAAGTCCCAAGTTTAAACTTTTAATTACCAATGCACATTCTGTAAACTGCCAGTCAAGCCCAATACATCTGACCAATGTAATCTTTTTGTTCGAGTTGCTGAAATGGGAAAATTGTTGTACAAGGCATAATAACAGGATGCTTCAACAATGTACAAACAGTTTGGAGAGAAAATGAGAGAGGGAAACTTAACATCAGATTCTTGCTAAGGAATGTACTTCGATGTTGGTGGGCTGCCAAGGAATCACTAGAATAAAGCAGCATAGACAGTTACTTCCAACTGGGGCTCAGTGTTTATTTGCAGAAATGAATTTAACTGATCATATAAAGGGAGTCAGAGATAAGTTGAGCAAAAGAGAATTCCTGACTTGGTGTCCTTGGACTGATGAGTCCAGAATGCACCTCCCCCCCTTTCATTTTAATGTGCCAAGAAGCACCAAGGACCCAATCACTTTAGTAACCTTTCAACTTCAGGACTTTAAGATAAATTGGAAATGCCAGCACTTCAAAGCAGCAAGAGTAAGATGACATTCAAGGATGACCCACTGTTATGTTATTGCATTATCATCCAGAATTAATTTGTTTAAAATGTCACTTTGGCGTGGATCTGCCATACCTGCTAATTTGTACCTGGAACAATGAGCTTTCCAAATCAATAGCTCTTCTAAATTCACAGGGCATCTACTATATTGTTTGGGCATGTGTTGAATTTGTTTCTCTTCATCCAGGCTTCCTGTGTGAATGTTATGAATAAATATTTTATATTCCTTCCCCCTTTTAGTATTTTTTTTCATGTTGTTTGTATTTATTGTACTATTTTAATATTTCCAATTGTAAACTACATAAGAAAGTGGCTGCATGAGACATGAAATAGTAAGATCAAATAACTAAGGAATATCAATAAAGGAGAATATTTGTAACTCAGGGTTGAAATGAGGGGTCCTTGGTGTTCTCTGAGCTTACTTATTTTCTTGCAGACATTTCATTAACCTAACTAGGTAACATCACCAGTGCCAGTTAGGGTAATGAAACATCTGCAAGAAAACAAGCAAGCTCAGATAGCCCCAAGGACCCCTTAAATAAGGCATATTGGATAGGAATAAGTATCCATTGGTCCAAACCTCTGACTTCCACTGGATCAGTGACTCATTCTTAATAAAGGAGGCAAAGTGTTTTTCAAACCCAGTAAGTTTTCTTTAGCAATGGGATTTTCTGTGTAAAATTATTTGTGGGCTGAAAATTATTTCCCATATACATTAACCAATCCTCAATCAGCCCTTTGCTAAGGAGACGATATGTATTTGATTTTCATCTATAGTACTAAAATCACAGTGTTGTATAACTCTATAATATCCATTCTTGTTTTATCCATAAATCTAAAGGTTCCTTAATGTGGAATTACAATTTAACTGGAAGGGTTTGAAATAGAGCAGTGGTATATGTTAGGGCACTAAAAGAGGTTTGAATAAGTGATAAAGGTCAGATAGGTTAATAAAGAGAATATTTACAAAGAATTAATACTCTACATGTAAGTATATTCTGGTCAAGTAAGTTTAAAATCTGTCTGGTTGCTCTGTTTGATTAAAATCTTAACTAGTAATTTTCATAAAAGTCCACATTATTTCATACTTTTACATTAGATTCTGGGTCTACACCTCAAATTGTTGCATTTGCTTACCTGGGCATCAAACTTTCCAGCATTGTGGAGAAATGTCATGCAGATCTCATGCAAACCTCGAATCTCACAAGAGTTGTTTTCAAAGCATTCAAATACACTGCAGCCAACATCACCAGCACTGACCAGGCAGTGCTGGATTTCAGCTGAAAATGAACAGTCACCACAGTAAATGTCTACAACTATTATATATACCTGTAGGCAAAAGAACACTTGTTAACGTCTTCATTTCAAAAGGGGAACAGAGTGGTAATGTAGATTATTGCTTTGCAAAAAATTATATGATCAAAAGAGAAAGTCACTGTTAAATCCATTAAATCCAAACTAATTGAATGACATAAATCAATATGATGTGATAGTTTAAATTATTACACTGAACTGGAGAGACAAGTTAAAAGTCCCATCCAGGCCACAAAAATCACTGGGTAGTCATGAACATCACTGAGTGAACTCTCATTTTAATCTACCTCAAAGGGTTGTTGTATAGATAAATAGAATGACATTCAAGTATACATCTTTGATCATCATGTAAGGAAAGATAATTTAAAATATCGGGTTGGTTTGATTGTCATGAATTAAGGTCCAAAATTCAATATTAGTTCAAACAAAACTGCATCTGAGAAAGCTATGCAACTATTTATTGGGTCTTCTCATCTGAACTAGTGTCCCCAAATACTTCCTTTAAAGTAAGCGCATCTTTAAATTAATGAAATAATTCAGTCAGATAAACCTGCAGGTCAGAGTTCCCCACCCCACCCCTAATTTTTTCCATTCTCTGCATATTTACCTGCATATATAACAATTATTGTGTTAAATGAGTTAAATATCCGTATAGCTGACAACAGTAATAGAAAAATTGGACAGTCTACAACCACCTCTTCCAAGGATAGTCAAGCCACAGAAGTCCCCAGAGATTTCCTTCTAATACATTACAGAAAACAGGAATGTCTAAACAGGCCAAGTACAAGCCAATCCTGGTTTGATCAGTTGCATATACTGCAAAATAAATAATGCAGCCTCCTTTAAAATGGGGGGGGGGGGGGGAAATCTGACCAGAACATTAAAAAGCAAAAAGAGATATTGCCTTTTCAACGAGGCTGCCTGCGCTGTTTTTATACAGAAAGGGGAAGCTGCACATAGCGAAGACGGCAAAAGAGTTTCTTTGTCCAGCGTTAAGTGTGCAGCTTGGATTTCGGTGCAGAGCCCAGTTTTAGTTTTATCCTGGCACCGGGTCGGATGCAAGAGGTCCGATCATATACCTTGGCTTCCGCGGGCTGAGCGTTGCCTGGAGGGGGCGATTCACGCGTGGGCGCAGTTGTCTCCTCTCACTCCTGGCATCAGGAGCCTCTATATATCCTGCCTGTCCTGTAGCTTCAGAGACTTGGGCAGCCAGCGCCCCTACTGTGAACAAGTGGGGAATAGCTCAGATGTACTTCCATTTACGCTGGGCAAAGGATCCGGTGTTATTTTTAAAAAAGCAAAAAGGAGAAAATACCCCTCACTAGTTGGATGCCCTGGCTTGCAGCTGAAAAAAAGGATCTTCGGGACTTTTGTTCGCGACTAGTCGCCTCGGAACGTCTCTCCCCCCCCCCCCCTTCGGCATTAAAACGCCACTGCCCTCCCCTCCCTTTATTTAAAGGATGGGAGCTGAGCAGTTTTAAGACGTGCAAAAGCAAACGTAGTTCTTACTCACGGGCTTTTATTTTAAAAGCTGAGACAAGAGAGCGGAGGGAGCGCTATTCTTCCGACCAGCATCTGGTTTAACTTTCACTACGGGATTGCATTCCCCGTGGGACGCCTTCCTTTGCGCTTAGTTAAAAGGTGGAAGAGCCTTTGCCTCCCTCTATACCGTGGTTCAAACGGTGGGACACGTGCTTTGGCTACAGCCAGAGCTTCCAAGCTGCTGGAAGCACTTCTTCTTTCCCTCACTGACTTCTGCTCGTCACTCCCAGAACGATGCTTATCACCTAGCGACGCAACTCCTACCTCAGGCACAGGCTGCACGGAAGTCGCAAGCTTCCGCACCTCAGAAACCGAACCCTGCACGGATGGATCCTCCAGCAATAACCGCGTACCTGAGTTTTGCAGAGACATCCGCCCTTTTTGCTGAGGAGCTCTGTCCTGGGCACCTTCCGGAGGATGCGTGGCTTCGGTGCCCACCACCGCATCCACACTCGCGAAGACCAACGCCAGGGTCACCCATTTCCGTAAGCACTCCGCACACATGGTCCTCGCGCGTACCCAAACCACGCCGACTGGAGGCCGCCAAGCCCCCGCCTCCCCGCCCTTCTCTCTCGGCTTCTTTTTGCGGAAGCCCCGGAGTCTCCTACCGTCCCAACTACGCGGAGACTAACTAGACTGCGCGGAGCGAAGGGCGCTGATAGAAGTACGGAAAGTGGTCCGGAAAGGCGACGGAGGGTGCCTTCAAATACGTCTCAAAGCTCGGGTGTCACTTGAATGAAGGAGTCCAGCAGATGTTGTCCGCCAACCCGACCAACCGGAGCCTCTATTTCACTCTGACACCACGCTCGGGGGGCGTGGCCTCCCCCCCCCCCCCCGAAGTATTACTACGGCACTCGAGGGAGCCGCGGTCAGATCTCGGGATGCGAAGTTGCTGCATCAAACTGCAGGTTGCAAAAAAAACAAAAAAAAAAACAAAACCGAGCGGCGGCGTTGAGCGAATCGCGACAAAGCCAAGGGGCTTTGCATGGAATGCAAGATCGGCGGGAAAAAAGCCACGCTATTGCAGTGGAAGAGAACAGGATCTGGAGTGGTTTAAATCCCCCCTCCATTAATTTAGCGTATTCGCCCCCCCCTCTCTCTGTAGGTAAGCAAGAGACCAGACCCACCGGTGATGCTAGCAAAAAAAAAAAAAAGCCAAGGTAGACAAAGGCCACTAGTAGTTCAGGAGACCTTTTGTCTTGTGTAACAGCAAACTGAATTGGTACGAATAGCAAAAAGGAGCGATCGGGGGGTAGTAGGTTGCGAAGATCCAATTTCGAACGAGGCAGAGCATGTAATCCTAAAGCGTTTGCAATCTGCTCTCTAAAGAGGAAAGGGAAAAGCGACCGAGAATATGATTTGAGACCCACTTTTGAGTTTCCGAGTACGACCCAGAAGACTCTTTAAATTGGGAAACGCGCGCCCAACCGCTCATTGCACGCCGAGGTTAATGGTTACTAGCAGCCTTTTGACGATCTGGGTTCATTTTCTTTTATCGCTTAACTTGGAAGCGCGAGCCTAGATAAAGCTCCTGCTCCCTTTCCCTGACGGGTGGGAGGGTTTGTGCCTTTTTGCTGAATGGAAAAATAAAGGTGGACAATGTTCCAATGGAAGGGAAAAAAAAGTTGGGTTTGCTCCATATTGAGCCGCCTCCATCCCCGTTCCTACCGCGCTCCCGGTCACGAGGATTTCGATTTGCGGACCTTGAGGATTTATTGGGGAGGTGGGGAAGGGGGGAATAAGATGAAACCCTTTCTTCTGTAACTCCGCCGCAGTCGTTGCATCATCTCTGTTTTATACTCACGGATTTGCTTTAAAAAAAAAAAAAAGCCCTGCCTTTTCCCCACCCCACCCCCGCCCGGTCCGCATGGAACCTGAAGCAAATTTCACCTAAGGACGGTGAAAGCGGGTCCCGCGCCTCGGATTCTCGCCGAAAGCAAACCTTCCGGGCTGAGTCATCCGGCGGCCGCTAAGTGCAACCTATCGGTTCAAATCAATCAAGCGACCAGCTCCCCGTTTGCTTTAAGAGGGGAAGGCGGGAAAAGCAGGTGGCGTTGATGGGCTGCGGGGGCGCGCCTTTTAACCCTCTCCCGCCTTTCCTGCGTTCAAGCTGCGGCAACCGACTTGGGGAATTTCATCAGACGCGCCGCCAACTTCTGGCCTCCAGCGCTGTACTGTGAGGGAAAGGCGACGCGGACTCCCCGGGCCTGTCTGGCTAGTGCGGGCGAAGCTGCGAGCCAGGAGGAGGAGGAGCAGACGGCTTGGTCCCGGCGCTCTAGGTTAGGGCCGGGCCAAGCTGACTTCCCGGAGGAGGAGGGGCGGCGCAGCGCGGGGAGGAATGTCTTCAGCTGCCGTTGCCGCCGCCGCCGTGATTTTCTCCTGCTCCCAGCTGTCAAAATGCAGTTGAGAGAATCCACTCACACCTCCAGCAGCGAGACGTGTTCTGGGAGGAAGACGTGACACTGCGCGGCAGAGCCATGGAGGTCCCTTCTTCAACTTCCAACCCCCCCCCAACCCCACTCCTTCGCCTCATCCAGCGCCAGGCATAGAAACCACGCTTCCTTTCAAACGCCTCCTGTACAAAGCATCACAAAGTTTCTTTGTTAAGTAAGATTTTGTCCAGGCCCTGCGTTGTGGAAAGGGAGGGAGAGGGAAAAGAGGGGGGTGGGTAATTTTGGGGAGGATTATTTTGTGGGCTTTGGGTTTTTATCAGGGACCCGGGCCCATAGTTACCATGCCATACCTGCGTAGACTTGGGCCATTAGACAAGGACCATTAAAAGCCGAAAATAATTGTTGTATGCTGCAAGACAGACACTCAGAACAGTGGCAGTTTAAAACAATAGACAAAGCCTGCCGGTGAGCCTGGAATAGAATTGTTAAGACACTTCTGAATGCTAATAAATATATATGTGTTTGTGTGTATGTATGTATATATATTGCATATGGGGAAAGGAGATATTCCAAAAAACGTTGGGCCGCCACCCCTGAAAAAGTCCAATAGATTAACATGCCACCATATTCCAATATAGTTCGCCAGTCACAGGTATGCATGGCTGAATTTAAAAAGGATTATTTTGAGAAAAGATGGAGGATTTACAGGTTTAACCTGAAGAGAGTCACAAAAATGAAGGTGAAATTTACTATAAATACCCATTGGTAGTTTACTGTGCTAATGTAAGCTTAGGTATGGATTCATGTGCAACTTGGTGCTTTCATCTGGTTAACTGAAAACACAAAAGACCTTGCACTGTTACTGAATAGTCCCTTTGGCAGAGGGGGCGGTATATAAATTGAATTAATAATAATAATAATAAAAATGCTGTTGAGTGGGTACCAAATAATGCTAGCATGAAATTGGCTCTCCCATTGTGAACTCCTGTCCTTTGGTCACTGCCTCTGCTAAATCACTGACAAATGGTGTCTTGATTCCACTGACACATCCACTATCATCAAGGTGATTTCTAACTTTGTTGCCATACCCTTACAGCATATACGATGGATGGCCCGTGGCTATTTCCATGCTCTCTTTCAATTCAGCTCTCTTTCTGGGCCTTTGCCCACTACTGATAAAGGGTATTCCTCATGCATGTTTAACTGTGTACAAACATGCTCCGACAACATATTTTTCTTTTCCTGTCTCTTGATGTTGCTTTGATCTGAAGTGAAATGGTTTTAAGTTGTCTAGCTATAACTGATGTTAAAGTAATGGTTTTCCCCTCAAGCTCTCGGCATCTAACAGTAGCCATAATTTGTCTAAAATCTTTTATACTTCACCATTTTGGAAGTTAAGTCAGGTAATGAGTAGTGGATGGGATTAAAACAGCCGATTGTGGATGTTTCAGGCTAATGTTGGGGTGTTCCTTCTTACATTTTTTTTCTGATTAATCTCATGTATTGGTAGTCCTTGACTTACGACCACAATTAAACCCCAATTTTTTCTTGTTAAGTGAGACATTTGTTAAGTGAGGTTTGCTCCATTTTACGACTTTTCTTGCCACAGTTGTTAACAGAATCACTGCAATTTATAAATCAACCCGGTTGTTAAGTGAATCCAGCTTCCCCATTGGCTTTGCTTGTCAGAAGGTTGCAACAGGTGATCACATGACCCCGGGACACTGAAGCCGTCATAAATGAGTCAGTTGCCAAGCACCCAAATTTTGATTACCTGATCATGGGGATGCTGCAAAGGTCATAACTGAAAAATCATCACTTTTTTCAGTGCTGTGGTAACTTGAACGGTCAGTAAACAAACTGTTGTAAGTCGAGTACTACCTGTAGTTGACTCCAAAACTAAACCCAGTGCTGACAACTTGTCAGGTGTGTGACAATGCCAGAGTGTTTAGCGCAAGGAACTGTTAAGTGCTTTAACTCTGGCCCTTCCTGTTTTTGTGCAGGCCTGAAAGAACAATGGGACAGCCCACCTTTGCCTCTGAAGGATAAAACACAGAGAAATTCAGAATCTGGCATTTATTGTTTTTGTAAAGAAAGGAAAGGAGAATTTAAAAGTAGTGCTGGGGATTAATTTCTTTCACCATTTCAGTTTAAAAAAAAACAAACCCAAACCTTTATCCATCTTATATCATGGCAGGATGGATATAGGAGGATGGAGACAGGAGAGAGCCCAGGTCCTGAGGGTAGATCCTGCTGCGGTGCTATGATTGGCAGATTTCCTGGCTAGAACAGAGGAAAGCAAATGGGAGAATCAACCAAAACTCATATGCTGTGCGCACATACAACACTGGGATAGCACCTTTCAGTAGCGAGTTCCAGCAGATGAGATTGGCAGGCAGGTAGCAAATTTCATGCTGTCCCCCTCACCCCACTCAAGAATGAATGAATAGCACTTTAATTCAGGAATGTTGAAAAGCTCTGAAATGTCATTAGTTTTGGAATAATAGTGGTATTTTTTAAACCTTTCAGCCAATGCCACTTTATCATAGCTTCAACATTTTCAAAATGTTAATGCTTTCTCACCCTTATTTATGTGCAAATAATCTCTCATCTTTCTTCTAGGAGCTCAAGGTTTGGGGATGCATCTAAAAATACTACTGTCATTTCAATGGAGCAATTGACAGTGTAGAATCTTTCTCCACTGCCAAACTGCAGCCCATCTGTCTATGAATCATCACAATATAATGATATATGAATAAAATAATTAGAATAAAATAATGCCAACCTAAATTCTTATAGTCAACTTCTATCCTTTCCCTACTGCATTTCTTCAGAGTCACTGCTATATGGTGAGTACACCAGTTGTAATAGCTAAGTGAATGGTTTTCCTGGCTGACTTTGTTACACTCCCTTTTAAGTACTGTATAACACTACAGAGCAGGAAAATACCATGGCAGAAATAGGAGTTAACCACCTCCTGTTCAAGATGGAGAGTGACAAAATAACAGGTTTTGCACACCTTGAATCTAACCCTGGATGACAGAATAAGGAAGAAAATTTCTTAATGCCAGTAAAGCTGATTATGACTCAAGACTGTTTCCCTTATGGGCTGCAGAGAAAATAATGGCAACATTGAGCTTTCTCTTTTGAAGTGTTTTCTTCCCATTGATGAGCTGGCAGAAAACTATACCAGGATGAAATTTGCTGCTCCCTCATGTCGATCACTATCCTGCCTCTACTACTACTCAATTACTCCCAATCCCAGTCTGCAGAAGGTCTTATTTATTTTTATATTTAAATCTCACCTTTTTGTTAGAGCTAGGTGCAGGGGTGTCAAACTCGCAATGACCCGTTACTTGACGTATCACAACTTCCCCTCCCTTTGCTAAAACAGGTGGACGTGGCCAGCACATCTAGCCTGTGGGCCGTGAGTTTGACACCCCTGAGCTAGGGTGACCCTTTGTAGCCGGATAAACTCTGAATCCCAGTCTCATCTTCTGTTTTCCACATTTTTGAAATGCTTTTTTTTTTAACTCTGAAAATTCAGTTTGCTCCTCTCCCTCTTCCATTGTTAAATGTTGATTTGAGATTGTGGCTGATTCAGGTCTGATCCAAATGGGAAGAAGCCAGGGGTGAATTGCAGCCGGATCGCACCACATCACCCAAACTGGTAGCAACATTTTTAATTTGGCCCCATCCACCTGCCCCTGCTCTTCTACTTCTTATACAAACTTGGGTGTTTTTTTTTTTTTTGTTTCTTACCTTAATCAGCTCTTTGGCGCATCTATAGAGCCTTCCTGATGATCCCGGCTGCCTCTGGTGCCTGTAAATGAGGTTTAAAGAACCACACTGCAGTGTGTTTGGCATTGAACCAGTCGCAGAACTGGTAGGATTCCACCCCTGGAAGAAGCAGCACAGGGCAAAAGCTTCCAAAGACCAGGTGAGCTACAAATTGCAGGTAAGATAGTATATAGTATATGCAGGTAAGATAGTATAGTATTAACTATCTAGATATAGTTAAATATCTGCATCAAAATATCTCCAAGTAAATAAAGACAGAGCACACGGGAGGCCAGGATGGCACAGAAAAAGATTACACAATGATGTACATTCTTCCCATGCAGTGTCTTGGGGTCACTGCATTCTGTGGTGAACCATAGTAACACAAAGTAGTCATATGATCAAAAATAGTGCATTCCAAGAGGTTACGGCTTCATGTGCTTTTAGGGGAGAGAAAGGGTCTGGACCTCCTTCCAGTTCCTGAAGCATCTAAATTATTACAAATCATTTATAGCAGATTTCATAACTCAGGCCAGGATGTGCTTTATATTCTAGAATCTATGGAAGGAATAATCAAATGCAGCAAAACGGACATGTGAGACATATTGTTATATCCATGCAAACTATAGCTAGTTAGTTTCTCATCATCTGCTTTTGCTTTTCTTTTAGTGATGCGGTAGACCTAAAAATGCCTTTAATCCCGGAGACCGTTCATATCTCATCCTAAATGAATGCTGAAAATACCTCAATGCAGTGCACGATGTTCTAGCAAACGAATATTCCCCAGGGTGTTTTTATTCTTGGATATTAGTGTAGTTATTTCAGCAATAAGAATCACATAGTTTAGATAGAAAAGCTAAAGCATTCTTTTTTGGGTGGTGGTGGTTATATGCGTGTGTGTGTAATACATATGAAACACTTCAAATGAAGACATATCTGAAATAGAATCAGGAGAGCACAAGGCCTAAGTGTTTCTTAAGAATTAGGCCATGGGAACAGTTTTGCAATGTACCAAATTGTAAACTATGTTATACAAACTGTAATAGCAGATTTTTAGATAATATGCGAAATCCCAAACCCTACAAACCTCATTAGGACTTCGTTCAGTGTAGAGCAAAGCTAGCGGGTAGTGTCACATATAAATTAGTAACTTTCAAAGTAAATGAGAACTTTATAGTGTAGAAACAAGATGCTAAATTTCTTGTCTCTCTTTATAGGAAGGGAGAACACGAGTAATATTCATCAGGAACACCTATATATCACTCAGGTCAGAAAATATTTTGGGACTTGTTTTTGGTATTATCGTTTAAGGGGATTTACCCACTTGGACACTGCGGTGCTTCAGATGCAATACAGGTAAGCCTCAACTTGAAACCACATTTGAGACTGGAATTTTGAATGCTAAACAAGGTGTTATTAAATGATAGTATTCCATTCTACGATCATTGTTTGCCATGGTTCTTAAGTGAAACACTGCAGTTGTTAAGTAAATCATACGGTTGTTAAGCGAATCCTACTTCTCCCATTGGCTTTCTTGTTGGAAACTGGTTGGGAAGCTTGCAAATAATGATCACATGACTGTGGGTCACTGTCACCGTCATAACTATATGCTGATTGCCAGATTTGATCAGGTGACCATGGAGATGTTGTGACAATTGTAAGTACAAGGATAGTATAAAAGTATAAGTTACTTTTTTCAGTGCCGTTGTAACTTTGAACGAGTCTGAATGAAGCATTGTAATTTGAAGACCATCTGTACCAGAAAAATGCTTTAGAGTGGTAGGAGCAAAAACACAGGACCTCTTTGCAACTCTTTTGCAGAGATCACTGTACTTGGCAGCTGTTTTAAAAAGATGCATACGAGCATTACATTTGCACTTCTGTGTGCTCTAAAGTATTTTTTTGGAATCAGATCCAAGCCATTGCATAGCTCTATTGTGTACTAGGTAATATACAATATGGGAAAAGTATGCATTAGATTGTTAAATGACACAGTAATTATCTGGCCTTGTTTTAAAAATGATTATAATTACTAGGGTATATTAAAAGCAAGCACCAGAAACACTCTTCAACATTTAAAAAAATTATTATAATTGGAGTCATAGAAATATTGCATCAGATTTCAAATCTTGTGTTTAAACTCCTGAAGGTGGAACATGGATATACAGAATAGTTCTTGATTAAGAGGATAAGAATTAAACTTAGAACTGGCAAGACAAGTGGAATAATAACAGTTTTCAAAACTTTTATTAATGTTTTGTTTTAATTTGTAAACTAATTATGGAGATTTCTTAAGTTTACCAATGGTTTTATTTTTCTCTTCTCTTATCCTAGAAGCTGTATCCTTCTCACTAAAGTTCCAATAATAATTTTTGGTATTTTCAATTTACTGCCAGGCAAATAATTTTTGAATATTCCAGCTATTAAATATCTCTGCTGTTTTGGGAGATTTTGAAGGAGAGATTTAAATTTCTTCTCCAAGATGTGATAGCATATGGTGAGACCTTGCTTAAATTTAGTAATATTTATCCATTCGAAATTAGTGCTTGTGAGACTCTGTGTTTAGCCCCACATTTTGTAGAGTTCAGTTGTCTCTCTCTTCTGGATCTTTCTCTCTTGTTTTCCACCTGTGAGTAATCAGAAAACAAAGCTCCTGGTAGCATGGTATTAGCTATCCGCATTGCCAACGTCTATCTTTTCTATTTTGGGTCTATTCAGAATAAATTGCAAAATGTTTTTGGGTATGCCACTTATGATAGTTATGATGATTGGATTTCTCTGATTTTACTGAAGCTCTTTTAGCATCACAACAGACAGCAGGAAAAACATCCACCAATCACAGCACTACACCAGTTGGAGAAGGAATGGGAAAAGTTTGACTTCAAAGCAAAGACCTGAATACTTTGTAATCTGTGATAAGAAGAAAGTGGCAGATAAGGACTGTTTCATCTCATCCTTTCCTATATTAATTGGTGGAGGCCTGCTCCTTTCTCTACGTTTCTGAAATTCTGGCGAGATGGGGTAAAAAAAGCGGTTAGAGACTTAATGGATCTGAGAAAATAAAGTTCTAATATGGCAATGGTTAGAAGAGAAATAATATACTGAATGCTGGCTAGAGAGGAGGAGGAGTGCCTGCAGCAGAGTGATACACTGTAAAACACTTTTGTTCACCCTAAGAACTTGTCATCTGATCTCTCCAAAGTTGAGGAAGGCAAAATGTGATAGGTTTTGTATACTTTCCTCCAGGCCTTGGATAGTATTAGAATAAGGAAGAAAATGCTTTTGCACCAGTATAGCTAATGATGATCAGCCTATTTCACACATCAGATATGGATGAATTAAAGTAGTTGATGAACGAATCATGAAGGGCTTCAAATTTGAGAATCAACGTCTTGAATTGGACTCTGAAGGTGAAATAAGTCATGAATGCCAGTAATGCCTGTCTTTTCAAGAAAATTTGCAATGTGCATAGGATGGAGCTATGCAATTTCTTCACCATCGTTCTCACCTGCTGTTCAAGTATCAGCCCCAAATTGAGAAAGAACTCTGCCCAGGGGTGTGTAACTACATTCAGAGTTAATCATAGAATCTTGCTGGAATTGGTGGGTTTTGGAATCCACAAGTTCTCTGCCTTGTCAGAATTGTGTTTCAACCTGTTTGCCCTTATTCAGAGAGAGGTGTACAGTACAATTAGATATCATCTTACTGATGAAACCTGACTCCAGGCAAATGGATGATCTCATCCATCTCATCCATTTTTCAAGTAGATCTTGAAGGAGGGGGGTAAGTGTTGAACCCACTTAAGGGGCCTAGGACTATCCTGTACTATCACCAGCTGGAAATGTCCCTTGAGGAAGGAGGACTTCTCTGTTCCTATTCCTAACTATTGGTGACAGCTCAGAAGATAATCATGATTGATGGCACTGAAAGCTGTTGAGAAATTGAATAGTACCAGGAGACTCACAGTAGCTCTATCTTTGATCCAGCCAAAGATCATCAATGCACACTGCTATCTCTGTATTGAATCTGAATCTGTTCTTTTTCCTCTATGGCAAAACTTCTCTATAGAGAGAAATTGGTTTCAAAAATGGGACAGAGGAAGCTGGTATATAAAAGGAACTCGGGATACAAAGGAATAACAGAGAGGTTAGAGACTGGAGGATAAATGACTAGTGATGAGACCTTCATCATCTTAAACATTCAAAACACACCTTTGATCCTATGTACAACAGGTTGTCTGGTCTTATTTTCAAGAATGCTGACAGAGCATTTCAAATTTTACACATTTTAAAGTTGTGGTGAGATAATATCAACTTCAAGAGGGAAATAATTTTTACAATGATAAAGTTAAGGATAACTGAAGGCTGTCCTACTCATTGGCTGGGGATGAGATGAGAGCAATGTCTTTCCATGGCTAAGTGGAACTGTAGCCAAGACTTTTCTCCCTTTCTCTTTGTTTATGATGAATGTTACTACTACTATACTACTGCCATTGTTACAATCACAACAATTAAATTTTGAATATTATTCAGGAATGGTTCATTAACACTTCTGAAAATGTTTAATCCTCTTGTCATATTTTTTTATTTATTTTTTCTGAAATCTTAACATGGTCTGTGTTTGTATTTTATTATTAATAGGAAATTCTAAAGAATCTGACATTTCTACTTACTTTTGTAGTTAAGTGCAAACAGTAAAGCAGCAATCTATGGGAATAAAATAGCAGCTGACGCAATTTAGTTCACAATGTGATTAAAAAGTATCTTGAGAAAGCCTTATGAAAAAAACTCTCAGAAAAGCCTTCTAAAATAAATCACATCTTCTGATTAGGTAAACAAGGACAACCATGTGGCTATGTAAACATTTCTTGGGAGTCCATTACGGATTTATTACTTAAAAAATTGAATGCCCATTTATTATATATCTTATGGGAAGAGGGCAGACTCGGAATAACTAAGGAAATCTTGTGTACAGTTGTTGAGATATTGAGATTACTTAAATATCTATGATAACATCTGAAACATACTGCAGTTAGTAAAGCTGTTAAAAATAAGTTTCCATCTTCTGGTTCTGGGGTTCTGGGTGGGGATAATTGGGGTCTTTTTTTCCAAAAGGAAGCCCAAATGAAGAACATTATTATTTTATTCTTAAAAGTACACAGTGACCAAAACAAGATTTGGTTTTGTCAGAAAAGAGTGCAATAAATGGGTGGAGGAAATCTGATACATGGATGATCCTGCTTATCAATTTAACACTCCTAGAATTTAATTATCATTTAGCAAGTATGATTCATCTGTCTTTTAAAATTTGCAGGGATTTTTTTTGTTTTTGTCCCAGCTTGAATTAGCATGTAATGCAAACAACATTACAGAATGTTATTCAATCTTTAATTTACATCTCTTGTGACATATGCAAATCCCTTGTCCTGAAATGTCAAGTCAGTGAAAGCTGATGATATCCAGTCTTATGCCGTGTCCTCGCTTGACTCCCCCATGGCGCAAATCTGCCCTGATGACCTTGATCTTCTCTTTGGCTCACGCAATAGTATCTTGATCTCATCTTGGCCCTTGAGTGGAACTGCTTTACAGCTCTTCCTTACTTATTCCTCCCAGCTCCTGATCTGGATGAAGATTTGCCCAGTTCCCACTGCCCATTTTAGGTTGCTACAGACACGGTCCCTCCTTCCAGTCACCAGCTCTGCTGTTTGGGGCCATTTTGGCTTAGGAGGCAGAAGAGATTGTACAGTTGGTACATGGCACCTGCCATATAATGCCTGATTGGCATTGCTATTCATGTACAAGCTTCTGTTGCCCTTGTGGTCATTATCATGTGGCTGAGAGGCATATCAATACAAGGGTCAGAAGGATGCTGACTTTCTCTGATTGTGCCAATAATGTGTCTTAGCACTCTTTTTTCCCCCCGGGATTTGTTTCCTTAGTTCCCTAGTTGTTTCCATGAACAACTTCTCGTTATTTGAAACCAGGAATCTATCTTTGTTCATGGCAAAAGCTTGTATAAGGGAAATGCAGAGCATTCTGGGTACAATTACATAACCCTTCACTTTTGTACTTCAGTGGTGCTTAAGACTTTATTCATGTCTCCTAGGCATTTAAGGATGAGTGAAATGGTTTCCTGTGTCAAAAGCACAGGAATGTTGACCAAAGGGATGGCTTTTGTAGTTGGTGGGTATCAAGCTCCTGAGGCATTGTAAAGGTTTTGATGATTTGTACTAAAAGGAGAAGGCAGAAGATCAGTCTGAGGCAGATGTTTTTCCAGTCAGTCAGGCCATGAATTCTAGTGCCTGGGCGCTACTAACAAAATTAGGTGAGCTTCTACGTTAATTATAACTACAACCTTTCCATTTGTTTCTAATATCTATTTCTTTTTAATTCCTTGCCATCTTCTGGAACAACTATGGTATCTGTATACAAGACTCTTGTACACAAGAGTCCTTGAGATAGCAAAGTTAGCTATCATTCCCAATGCCTTTAAATGTTCTTCATAAGTTTTCCCTTCCATGTCCCTTATCGTCTTAGTTGCCCTGTTCCAGACACACTTTAATTTATTATTAGTATTCCTAAAAAGTGGTGTACCAGTATGGGGCATGAAATTCTAAGTGCAGTCTGACAAATGCAGAATAAAGAGAAATGATGATGATTTATCTTGTTTTTGATATTACATATCTGCTGATGCAGTCCAGCACTACACAACACTTTTCAGTGTTGCCTCATGTTCAGGTTGTGATCGATTAAGATACCCCAATGTATATATTACTGCTTCCCCCATTCAATAGTCATGCTTTTGATTTTTTCCACTAAAATGTAGAGAACTTTACATTTATTCCTATTGACATTCATCTTTCTAGGTTTTTCACAGTGATGCAGCTTATTCCTGAAACTGTCCTCTGAGATTTTTTGCTATCCCCTTATCATTGTGTCACCTGAAGATTTGATAATCATATTTTAATCCATCACGTAAGTCTTTTATAAATAGGTTGTACAGTATGGGGCCTAGAATGGAGCACTGTAGTATCCTGGTCAGTATTTTCCTCTAGCTTGATGTGCATTTGTTGGATGCATTTATTCTACCAATTTTGTTCTCATCTACAGATAATATAGTCAGGCCCACATTTTGTCATCTTTTTAAGCAGAATCTTCAAGGGAGACTTTGTTAAATAATTTGTGAAAGTCATGATACACATTTCCCACTACATTCCCATTGTTAAATAAACAGGTTTATTGGGCATGATTTATTTTTGATAAATCAATGCTGGCTCCTTTCAGGTACTACATTATGTTCTAAATTCCCATAAGTAGATTGCTTAATTTTTATATATATATAATTTCACCCAGTATGATTGTCAAGCTGATTTTTACATAGTTGTATGGGTCCTCCCCTCTCCTCCTTTTGAAGACATTAACAACATTTCTCAGTCCTTGAACTTATCCCTATTACGATTTCTCAAAGATCATAGAAAAGCTCTGAGATGACATCTAAATTTGTTGATTGTAAGGGGAGTGGTACGGCTGATCCTCTTGATCTGCTTCTTTCAGTGCAATTACAGGCAATGACCATTTCTATAGATCGAGGGAAGATAGCATGGTTTTGAAGAACAGGAGGAAGAGCTTACCAATAAGATAAGAAGGAGCTGAGCTTTGGCCAAGGAAGTAACTTGAGAAAATGTCTCAGGTCAGCCTCTCATATGAAGTTCATATGTACAGAGAAGCACATTCAGATATGCAAGATTCTGTTACATAGCAGTTACAATAAAAGTAGTTCTGACCCAAATGCCATCGGCTTTTTAGCCTAATTTATCTTGTAAAGCTGGCAATTTCTTATAGGCAAAAGTGTGTCGTATTATTCAGTCCATTCAGAAGGCAATTTTCACCCATCTTTTATTTATTTGTTTGTTTGT
>JAEANM010005633.1:0-16608 GCA_017656035.1 Myanophis thanlyinensis
TTTGCAACGTTTCGGCAAGATCCCACTCGCCATCTTCAGGCTGGTGCCTTCTGCTTTGTGCCAATGCAAGAAGTGTGCGACCAGAGCTGCTGTCTCTCTATAAATACTGGTGGGAGGGCATGGTGTGCTGGGCTGGTTGGCTGTGCTGCTACCTCTTGATTAGTTGATGGAGTTAATGTTGGTATAATGGGCTGCGTGATCCCCAGGGCCTCATCTGTACATACATTCCATCATCTGGTCCTTCACTCCCCATCCCATAAGCTCTGCCATGCTCAGCTTCTCACCCCTGCCTCCCCATGCCTGTAATCAATCATTCGCTTTTTTGATATTCCATATCTCCTTCTGAAACTACTCACTCTGCCATGCAGCATTCCTACCCAATGGAAACCACAGGGCTCCATCTTGGAAATAGGCAACACTTCCAGAGATCGCATTGGGAAAGGAAAGCAGGCCACTCTAGCTCTTGGTCTCATGAGATCCTGTGGCATTGTTCTGGAAATATTTGCCATTTTGAAAGCAGTCACAATGAACTGTAACTACTCTGAAATAGTG
This sequence comes from Myanophis thanlyinensis, assembly GCA_017656035.1. Classification (NCBI taxonomy): domain Eukaryota; kingdom Metazoa; phylum Chordata; class Lepidosauria; order Squamata; family Homalopsidae; genus Myanophis; species Myanophis thanlyinensis. The sequence goes on from JAEANM010005633.1 coordinate 553, forward strand.
CCCCTTCTGGGACAGAGCCAGTTGGTCTCTACTGGAGAGGAAGGCTGTGTGGCAGAGCAGCTGCTTCCAGAAGGCAATCTCCAGTAGTGAAAAAGTGTCTGATGGGAAGTGGGAAGAAGAGGGTGGGACCCTGCCAGGTAGGAATTACTGAAAGGTCTACAGGAGACCCAGCATGGTGACATAGGCAGGAGAGCATGGCAGCATCCCTGTAGATAGACATAAGAGCAGCCATGCACCCAAATTTTGTTCTTTTTTTTTAAATTTATTTTATTATTATTTAAAAAAAAACCCAGACATACATACATACATACACAACATAAAATCATCTTTCGATATAAATATTTAACTTTTAACCCTACTGAGTTTCCTATATATACATTATTTAGGGACGGATTCATAAAGTTCTGTACCTTCATTAATGGACAGTGATGTTATTAACAAGAAACAGATCAAGTTTCCTTGCCAATTTTAGTTAACATCAACTATATATGTTGCAATATAAAGTCACAGAGTTGCTTTCCCATCTATCCTTGTTAATACATAGAATCACCCAAGGCATAAAATGCATTGTGTTGTACAAGTACTGCTTGTTTGCAAAAGTCTTGTAGGTAAAGCTCCAACATTAGAAGGAAAATATTTGTGATGTTTTATAGGACAGGGTCGTACCTAATGGTGCTTCCTTTGTGGTGTCTGCCTCCCACTCCTTTTCTTTGAGCTGAACATGTTTCAAAACACATTGGATCACAGGTAAGTACTGTATGTCAGATCAATTTTTATACTTTCTTCTGAGTGATGTTTCGCCTGTGAAACTACATTGTAATGTAGTTGTCTGATACAGACCCTTTTTTTGCCAGAGGGAAAGATTGTGTAGTTGGAATCTTAAAAAAAAATCTCAACACTTTTTGAAATGGGATGGGAGTAGAAAGACGAGGAAGAGTAAAAAATATACTAAAGAAAATGACTGAACGCATATAGCAGCTCCCCATACTTGGATGCCCTTCAGATCTATTGGGTCTGAATTTCTTATAGGGTTGTTACACTGTATGATCACATACATGAAGAATATATTTACATGATGAGATTAAAATAAACTGGAGTTTTGTACTTGTGAAGAAATATGTAACATCTCCCAATTACAATGAAGAAATAACAAAAACTTCTACAACTAGAAAAATTGAGTGTCTTACATTTTTAATCATCTTGTGCAATCAATTCTAGAAACACTATAACCTGAAGATCAGTATGAAAGGAAGTTAATAAAAATGAGAGGAAATAGCCTCATGTTAAGTAATCTTGATTATTGATCATGTATATTCACTAATAATGGGTGGGCTTTTAAATCTTTTGTCAACTTTACCTAGGTGTGTGCAATATAGTTAGACAGAGGGGGGAGCTCTCAATCAGTGGACAGATATTTTTTATAGCGCATAAATTCTCTTCATACCATTGCCTCTCACTGAACAATCTGTGTGAATGGCTGAGTAAGTTGTTTTGCTTAAAGGCAGGAATTTGCCCAGCTTGCTCAGATGTTTGCAGCAAACAAAATAAAAGACTCAGTACAAACAAATCAGATCATCAGGAAAGGAAAGGGCCACCAGGCTCTAAGCATTCTGTCTGAGGAATTAAGGATGTTGATGGAGTGCATTTTAAAAAAGCAATCCCATCAAAACAATCTGAAGTAGTTTCATTGGAGCCATAAACATGTCTGTGGAAAGAAGTCCTTGATATGTGTTGTCTTTGCCTAGAATGCATGCCTATGAAGCCTGTCCTTTGTTCTGTAACACACGTACAGCATTTTGGAAATAGTTCTTTTAAAAGGATAGTTATTTTAGGGGGTCACTATTGTTCTGCCAACAGGATGGGGACTTCACAAGCATTTTGATATTTGCCATAATACCTATTAACCACATGGAATCAGAATGCCTAAAACCTATAGCAAATGAGGGCCGTAAGGCCCAATATGTGGTATAGGAGCCATCTGATTCCTAACCAAAAAAAAAAAAAAAAGCATCAACAGAATTGGATCAGAATTTAGAAATGTCAGCTGTAACAAACTTTGCATACCTCCCTGAAGACAGGGTGAAGAGTCAGACTTGGAATGAATAGCAAGGCCATTCACAGATGTCTATACACTGGGCTGTGTAGTTCTTGACTGACACATTTAGGGCTGACAGCCTACTATAAAAGGAGTGCTTCAAAGGACAGAAAGCTGGCAGAGGTTGATATTTGTTTCTGTACCATTTTTCATCTCCACCTAGTTCCTAACCCACAATAACTAACCATGGATGATATTTACAAGGCAGCAGTAAGTAAAATTTTCACACTCTTGTTGTATTAAATCTCAGGTAGATTCTGAATAATTGTATTTAGGATTATAAGGAAAATGTTTTAATAAAGTGCAAGTCCTAATATTCAGTCAGATCCCATAAATGTTTGATATATTATGATATTCATTAATGCTAAAACTAATAATTTAGAATGTACTTTTTAAATTTGGTGCAGGGCATTGTTATATCCTAAGTTCCTTAGGATGATTTTGATGAAGTCCTAATTGATTGTAGTTTCTGTGGAAATTCAAAAAACTATTGCAGCCCAATTTTAACAAGAGCTAAAAGTAATGTAAAGCTCATGGCTTTGATTGATTTTAACATAATTGTTTGCTGCATAGGTTTGGACTGTTAATATAAGTGCAAATCTTTTGATTTTATACCCAAAGTGTTTTGCAGAAAATGGCATAGCTTCCTGTTATTTTGTCTTTTCTATGAAAATATATTTTTCCAGATTTCTGTCTGACAAACTCAGAAATTAGTTACATGTGAAGATACATTTTACAAATTCCAGCAGTGTATATGCATGTATAAATGTGCTTAATGAAAAATGGGTCACTGCTTAAAACTCTTCAGGATATTTAGACCAATTAAGAGTTTAAGTAACATTTATACTGGTAAGTAAAATAAATAATTGGAGAATGTAATGACCATAGCAGTAATTCCACTTTAAGTGTAGATAGAAGAACAGTTCTTGCTATATCTGTGGAGTAACTGATTAGACACGTTTCTTAAGAAACACTAATAAGACAGATGGGAGTAGGGCAATTCCTGCCTTGAGCTTATCCTGATGAGTGCTCAGCTCCCCAGAGTAGCTTTAAACAGCTGCTAGATGCTGTAAATAATTCTCCACAGGAAAAGAATAGTTTAGGATTGGGCACATTACATTTTAAAATAAAAATTCCCTTTTATTATTTATTTTTTAAATATACAAAATCCTATCATAGCTTGTCAATATCCTCTTGATTTTGGATGCCTATAGTGAAAAAGAGCTGGAATTTACAAATCACTAGGACCTAGCTTGAAGTTATTAAATTATTGTGTCCATCTTTCAAGAACAGCTGTCAACTCAAAAATTTGAGGAAATATATTAGTAATACCCATTGCAATTTTTAAATGCTTTCTATAATGAAGTACTTTATTTCTTACTTCTAAAAATTTTGGCATTCTCATATACTATGCTATTTTTCTGTTTTTTTTAAGCAGTGTTTTCAGAAGCTAGCTTCTTAATTTCCCAATTTTGGACTCCTAAGGAGCAAAAACTTCCCTTAGTTTGATTCTAGAGTGAAGTTGCATTGAATTATTTATTACATACCAGTGGTATCACAGTTACTTATACTCATTTGATTTTCACAATTATGAAGATTATTCCAAGTTGAGAGATGTGATTTGCCAAAATCCATCCGGCATTCCTTACAACTGTGTGCAAATGTGAACCCAGTATCTTTTGACTGGGTCTCTTGTCATGATGCCACATGAAATGTGTTGTTGTATCTGAAAGGGTGACCCAGAAATAAAAAAACAAGATGTTCTTCCTGCATTTATTGCAAATCTGGTGATAGCTTTAAATGTGTTTTCAATGACCATTTGAAAAAACTACCACTCATATGGACCTCTGAAATTCAATGTATTTATCACTTTCTCACTCATCTCTTATGCAGAGATAAGTTTAGAATGGCTTCCAGATGCTTCTATATCATATGCCAGAGACATGTTATAGATTAACATCTCCTGTAATAAATGCCAATGTCAGTCAGCTTCTGGGAACAATCAGAAGTGTTATCTGTCTTCTTAGCACCTAAGCCACTAAGGCATAAAAATAGCCAGCTTGCCAAAATAGTCCAACTATGTGGGCTGCACAACAGAGAGGCATTTGCTGTCTTTAGACTTTTCAGCTATCCTGGGCTGTTGAGGGGGAGGGGGTTGGCTGTTACAATGAAGGAACAATCACAGCTGCTCCAGTTCCATCACAGTGACTTAAATAAATGGGTTCAGTTTTCACTATGAAATTTTAAAGAGGCATCTTCTTGCTTTTGTTATCTCAGCAGTATAGGCTATACTCTGCCTGCTGGTGCTGCCACTCCTCCTCCATAATTCATTTTGTCAGATTTCCCCTTTAAACCAATTAGGTGTTTCAGGTAAAAGCAGGTGGCAATGGACTGGTGCATAAGTGAAAACAATCTAAGAGAAATTGTTCTTCATGAGAGCCTTAAAAAAGAGAAGGAGCTACATAAAAGGAAGGAACCAGTTTCATGCCCAGAATGCTCTATCAGTATTTGAAACAAAGTTCTCTCTAGAACATTTTTGTAATCATTTATGAGGAAAATGGTTGACTACTCCATTTTTCATATATCTAGGTCTTTAAAATTAGCATACTGACTTGTATTGAGGAATGATTACCTAGTACAGGTGGAGCTCTGAACTTTATTCCTATAAAACCTGTAATGTATGTCATGAATTAATGGACATTTCTAAGTAAACTGCTTAGACCTCCTTGAGCATTACAGTTATCAAAAGAAAAAGTGATCAAGGCACATATTTTTATAGTTAGGTGAAGGGTTTCTAAATGAGTTCTATAGTGCAGCATCTTTAACTGGAGAATTGAATCTCTGATAACAGCTATGATCTGTCAAACTAAGGCTGGGTTCATATCAGGTTGAAGCTGTGGAGAAAATTAGCTCCTTCACATACCAGCCAAAATGCTATTAATTATATAATTGTCTTGAACAGTCTGCTTCTAACATCAAGCACTGATGTGGGCTATCTCTCACTTTCTCCAGGTTTTTATAGAGAGAACAAAATAATTAGGTATCTGAATTCAAACTTTGGGCAACTTCTACAATTCATTTGAGGTAGATGCTAAATACAAAGGCTGCCCACGCACACTTTTGAAAATTATTTGGAAGTTTTTCAGTTCTTGTGCCAGTATGACCAGAGAAGCTGCCTGCTGTTCAATAAAGCATACACAATTTTTATTTTTATAAGTTTCTATAGAAACCTAGCAAAAGAAATGTCCTCTATAAGAGTCACATTAAAGACACACTTTAATGATTTAACTCAGTGAAACAGCAGCAGAATGCTTTTTCATGTTTTGACAAGATCTGAAACACTTCTTCCAAATCATCTTCAAAACATAAGAGCCTGGTTGAAAATATTGGGAATAGGATAATAACCAGAAAAATCCCAGATACCAAAACTGATGGAATTATATAAAAGCCTCAGCATCTTCTTTTAAAATAATATATTTTCAGGAAGACTGCAGGCCTCACAAAATAGTGTTTCTAATGCTCAACTCAAAAAGTAATTTATACTTAGTATAAAAGTAATTTATACTTAGTAAAAATCTCTTTGAAGGTAACAGTATCAACAATAACACTTTCCAAATAGGAATTGACAATCAAATCTATTATAGCACAATGGTCAAATGAGTGAGACCAAAATGGGTTTAGAAAATTGATAATATCTTGGCAAACATGGCATAACCATCCATGTCAATAATATCTTCCCCCAATTTGGTTAGTAAGAAGATACGAGATCTTTCACCCTGTATAACAATGGTTTCCATCATATGAAACATATAATTCTAATTCAATTTAAGTATGAGAAGAGTAGAGTACTAAGAGTATACGCACAGAAAATGTGTATACATTTATAGACCTGACCTTTTATTATTCCTTCCTCCCACCTTCCAGGATTTGATTCACCCTGCCAGATAATATGCTGCATATATGATTTGTAGCTCTGTAAATTTTACAAACAAGTTTTTCAGAACCAAATGCTTCAGCATTTTGCTCAAGAGATAAAATAGCTATCTATTTATTAATACCTAATTTTGAGCTGGAAATAACTAGCCAGGTTGAATGGAATCTTTCTAATTTGTTCCCCTAATAAGAAGGGGATATAAGATAGAATAATATCTTGAATTTCAAACAATTTTTGCTTCTTCGGACAGATCTCTATACTGTGATTAGAAGGAAATTCCTGCCTATTTTAACTGGCTGATACAAATTTAGTAGCTGAAAATAGCCATTTTATATTTGTTCATGTAATTTCATGTACTATTATTTCTTAGGAACACACTTCTCTTAAATCTCATGTTGTTATTAACTAATTGTTTAGTTAAAAGTAAATTTGTATGGTCAGACCTGGCTAGATTCTGAACTGTTGTATCTCCTTTGGTGTTGTTGCCCTTGGGCACCAACAGTTTGAAGACTAATTTATCTGTTAAAATATTTGTGTGTGTTATCTATATAGCTATAGCACTTAGATTATATATCACTTTGTAGTGCTTTCCAGCCCTCTCTAAATAGTTTACAGAATCAGCCCCCAACAATCTGGGTCCTCATTTTACCTACCTTGGTAGAATGGAAGGCTGAGTCAACCTTGAGCCTGGTGGTATTTGAACCTGCAGACAGCAGAAGTACTGCAGTACTGCACTCTAACCACTGCACCACCAAGGCTATGTTATTGGTTCAGGGCAGTTGAGTAGACATAAAGTACACATTGACAAAGTAGTGAGTTAATATGCCAGACAAAGCTTTTCTCTCCTTGATCGTTAGGGCTCCAGTCCTATATACCTTCTTACCTGGATTAAATTCCACTAAGCTCAATGGCACATAGCACTGCATTGGAAGCATCTCACCTGCTGTGTTGATTCAGAAGTTATGTGTCTGACAAGTAAATGCCATCCCATAATAAAGCTGGAAAACTAAACTTGATTGCAGAGAGAAGAGATGTGCATAACAGTTTTATATTTGCAGTCTAATTTGTTGTTTTAGAATAATTAAATGATGGTACTGGTATCTGTACATTTTAACATCCTTTTAGTTTTATATATGTGTTTAAGGATAAACCAATTATGTTTAATTCATTGTAAACAGCTGTACAAATTGCAGCTATCCATTCAGTCTTCAAGTTGTTCTAGATCGGCGTACATTCACAAAATTTTATGGAGTGTCCATGTGACATTGTTTGCCATTGGAACCCTTGATACTATCCCAGCTTTTTTTCCTCACCAAAGACATTCCACTTGGAGAAGGAAGAGATAAAAGTCTTGTCATGTCTTTTAATAGGCAGTGTTAGGAGCTCTGTTTCTGGAAGCAGGTGGGGGAAACTAAGTAGGAGAATTACCTAAATTAGGTCACAGAATTCCAACCAAGATTTTTCAAGGTAGCTGCAACTTTGCTCTATCAGACATATTCTGACACTCTTTTCAGTTCAGGATTTGCTTGAGATAACATCACAGGACAGATATCTGAGTATGGCAATTACATATTTCAGAGATGAAGTTAACTGGTGTCTTACAACAATGAAACTCAAGGACTTAAAAATGGCAAATAACAGAGTTATATACTAATATTATAAGGGCAGGTAAATGAATGGGCATGTAATTTTTACTTTGCTTTAAAGACAAGACAACTTGTTAATTGAAATAATATAAATGAAAGGATTGATTAAAGAATCAAAGCGGGTAAGAGATGATGGGTAGAGAGAAAACACATTCAAATACAGCAGAGGCATAGTTAATAGAATAAGAAGGGAGACTAGATAGAGAGGAACCAATAATAATACACACTTGGATTTAATGAATTAGGAAAGGGGAAATCTAAGATAAATGATATACAGGATAAGATTGATATAAAAATGATGTAATGCAATATTGAATTATTGAATAATGGAGTATATTTGAATAATTATGGAGGGGTGGTAATAATATGTTGTGTGTTATTATTGTTATTATATAAATAGTTAAATTTATATAATAACATAAAATGTTATTATATAACATGATCAAGACTATTTTAGTAATAGAAGACAGGTAACACAGAAACAGGGATTGGCATAAAGAGGACATATTGAAAAAATGTATAATTAATAAGAGAAGATCAGGACTATATAAATAAGTGTAATATTATTGGAATTATACCATTAACTGTAAAGTGATAAATATTTTTGTATGTACCAAAATGTATAATACCCAGGAAACATGCTGTTCACATATTGATTTGTTTGTTAAAAAATGAAAAATAAAAAACTTGTAAGAAAAAAATAATATAAATGAGTTTAAAATTCAAATAATAAAATGCAGCCTTCTAAAGCCCAGATTTACTTCAATTTTTTTATAAGCACAGCTACTGCTGATAGAGCTTATAGATAGAAACTACCATTTGAAATTCAAATTTAGCTGTATTTCACTCTAAAAGTAAGTCTTTGAGCCAACTGGTTTTGTCTGCAATTTTTTTATTACATAATCACTTCATCAAAAGTCAATTATTTGGGTATATTCAATTGGATTTACAATTTGATGAGTACTATTTAGTTTCCCTACTTTCAATACTAAGCTGAACCAAGATATTGTAGTAATTTAATACACTTAAGAAGATTGCTTCAGACTTCCAAATTCTACTAAAAATCATCCACCTCACCAAATTTAACATTTAATAAATATATGATTCATAATTTAATCTCATGAAAAATGTTCATCAAATACATATCTAGCATTTGATATTGCAATCTGTACAGTAATATGTATTGCGACAAAGTGTGCATTTTGCGTCTATTTCATTGTTTTGAGATGTAGAGATTAAATGATTAGAGTACACAGCTCATCAGTATGAAAATTGCTAAATATGTAAACAATGGAATCTTCATTTTAATAGGTTGAGCAGTTGACAGATGAACAAAAAAATGGTAAGTATATAAACTTCATTATTCCAATTACCTCACAAAGGGTCTATCTTTAATTGGAACACAAATCTTGAGAATCATTAAAAAAAAGTCATCACCAATGAAAATCAACTTTCAAAATGAATGTGCTTATTTTAAGAAATACATTCTGATTTAAAAAAAAAACAGTAATACAAGAGTAACTTCCACAAAAATTCATAAAATATATAAAACCCAATAGAAATAATTCATTTTACTGTTATTCATTTATTTATTTTAAATCTATTTCAATACATTATTCAGTACCATGAATAAGCTATGAAAAAGGAAGAAAATGCTTTATGCGATACTAAATGTCAGCTTGGCAACTGATCTGAAGCTTAAATGAAGGCTGATTGTTTTTAAGACTAAAAGACCTAAGAACAGCACTCAGCAATCCTTTGCCTCCAAGTCATTTATTCTTATTACATCATAATCTAAAGTTCTCTGTTCCTTTTTCCATATAAAAATGAATGGCCCAGTAAACATAAAAGATATTAACAACATTCTTGGGATTGTGTTTTAATTACTTTACACTCACATTGATTCACCCAAATCATTTCAAACCATGAACTATATTATAAGGAAGAACTTAATTGCCCTTATTGTGGTTTTCATTGGAGATCATTATAAGGCCCTACTTTGTGCGTGAGTCAATTTGCTTCTGAAAGTGAAGGGAGGTATGCAATGCTTCTGATGAATGCAATCCAATAAAAATTATTGAGAGGAAAACGTTAGTATTAGCAAATTGGAATAAAAATGACCAATTAATTTTCAACATATCCATGCAGTAGGTTTTGTTGCTAAATTTAATAGCTCTTGTTGATTAGTAAATTCCATCAGACCTCCATGTTTGTGGAGATTCTCAATCCTCCAGGTCATGGTTGTCCCAAAGGTGCTTTTTCAAAAGGCAACTGGACTTTCTGGTTTTTCTTTGAAGACTTTTCAGAGCTGAAGAAGATTCTTGGACGAGAAACATCTTCAAAGAAAAACCAGAAAGTCCAGTTGCCTCTTGAAAAAGCACCTTTGGGACATTAGACCTCCAGTTTAGCTGATCCCATTTATGCCCTGAGAGAGAATCAATCTGGTATTATATGAGACAAAAGCCTAAAATACTACTGAGTTAGGCCCTTCCCCATCATAGCACAAACATGTAGGCTACATCCTTTTCTCCTCAACTCATCCCTAGCCTGTGGGTCAAATAGCCTTAAATGAGTTGTACTTGGGATAATATAGTGATTTATCCCTTAAACTAGGGCATCTAACAATGGCTGCAAAGAATGGACAATTTGACATGCTTTCCCACTCATTCAACTGGTGGTGAGGTCAGATGCTTGAACGCTTGCTGGTCATTTCAGGCTGATACAAGCATATTCCCTTTTCCAGAGAAAACAAGCAAGCTCAGAGAGCATCAAGGACCCTTCATATTTCCCTTTCTCTGGTTCCCAAGCCATAGGCTCTCTGCCTCCATTGCTTTACGTTCCAAAAATCTAGGCACAATTTGACTTGTAAAATATCTACAAGAATCCTGGTGGAAGGACTGTTTTTCCATTTTTATATGGTATTATTATACTTCTCTCCCTCCCTCCCTCTACCCTATTTGTTTGTGTGTGTGCGCGCGCGCGCGCGCGCAGAGGGTTATATTTCAATAGGAACTTCTGCTGCTTGTGAAATGCTGACATGGGACCACCATTGTGGACAATAGATTAGCTTTGTTTCAGTACCAGTGATGCACTCTCTTGCTTTGCTGCATTTATTTATCTGATTTCTAAGATTGCCCAGTTGCAAAATGTTTCCAGCTTCTGAACTAAAGAAATTCGTCTTTACAATTTTTTTTTTATATGTCAATGTAACTGTATGTTTGTAGGCATGGGAGAGAGTGATTTCACTTCTTTCTTCTTCCCATTCATTTCCCAGTTTTACATCGAGAAAGAGCACTAAAGCTCACAATGACCAGTCCTCTCTCCTTTTTTGATTCTCTGTCATGATGTCTGGATGTTTTCCCACTGGCTGGTGACATTTTAAAGTTAAACAAGGCTGGGCAAATTAAACAGTTGCTTTGCTTAGCATACCATGCAAGTGCATAGTCATAATACCACAGTTTAGTGAAGGGTCAGAATAGATAACATTCAAGGCACGATAGGAATCAGCAGTGCTGAAGATTTGGTCTTGAGGTATCACACTCTTAATTAGTTTTGCTTCTCTTTCTCCAGAATTTAAAGCTGCTTTTGATATATTTGTCCTGGGTGCAGAGGATGGATGTATCAGCACAAAGGAGTTGGGGAAGGTAATGCGCATGCTGGGACAAAATCCTACCCCTGAGGAGTTACAGGAGATGATTGATGAAGTAGATGAAGATGGTGAGCAATTTCTGCTGGGTGTTTATACAGCATAAGGCTGTAAATTTAGATTTGCTGTATTGTGTTTTGAAATCTAACCTAAAATGGGAAATAGTTCAAACAGAGAAGAAATTAACTTGGTGCCCTTTTTTACTTGACAGGCAGTGGTACAGTAGATTTTGATGAATTCTTAGTTATGATGGTCCGGTGTATGAAAGATGACAGCAAAGGAAAATCAGAAGAGGAACTTTCAGATCTCTTCAGAATGTTTGATAAGTAAGTGGCTCTATTAGCATAAGCCAGAGTCCAAGAGAATACAATAATCCAGTTGAATCTCCATGAGTTTCATACTGATAACACAAGTAAGATTGAAATCCTCATTATATAAATAAGCCCTAGTTTAGACCCTGCCCATTCCATCCCACCATCTGGTCATACAAGGTGGGGTGAGGTGCATGCGTAAAAACCAAGCTGGGGGTGGGGTAGAGCTGCCCCACACACCCCACATCCACTTATCTTAGGGCCACCACAGCCAGCTCCTTAGGACTGCCACAGCTCTGTTATTGGCTGCAGGCCTCTGATGGCGAAATGGAGGCCAGGGGCAATGCACGCGTAATCCAGACCTTGTTTCTCAGCTGCAGAGGGCTTTCCAGAAGGCCTCTGATGGAGAAACAGAGGCTGGGGGGAGGGTTTGCATGTCAATCTGGACCTCACTGGGGGCAAAGCACACAAGCAGCTGCAGAAGAAGTGGGACTGCAAGGTGAAGCAGCTGTCAGGGTGTGCAAGGCCTGGTAAGTAGGGCGGCTCCCCCACCCCCATCTCCATCCTAGCTTAATTTTTACCTATGCACCTTGTCCCACCCCCTGCATCCCGGAGTGGATGGGGGTCTTAATTAGGGCTTATTTTGGGGGTATGGCTTATATCTTACTTTCATGGTGGGTCAGATTTTCGGGGAAACACAGTGATTCCATAGATTTTCAAACAAAAAGAAACAAAGACTGTTAGAATAAACTTGCAGTATTTGAATGGGAAGAATTCGCACAAATATTAAATCTGTTGGAACTTGGAATTCCATTTAGTCATGACATCTGGCATGGACAGATCTGGCAGGTTGCAGCTCCATTATATCAGAAGAGATGGAAAAGCTGTTTTAGGAATGTGTCTATGAAATACACATTTTAATAGCTCCAATAAATTGGTCACTTGGGGATTTTGCCATTCGTTTCTTTGTAACGCTCAGCACTCACACAAATCCCCAGGTGATCATAACTCTTGAAATGAAAAGACAAATGGTAGACAGGTCTTTGTTAAGTATACAAGAAGAGTAAAGGAACTGCAGACACCTCCCTTCTTTAAAAATGTGAAAAATAACATTTATAAAAGGACTTCTATTTTTAGCTTCTCCTTTCTTTCACAGAAACTCAGATGGATACATAGATCTGGATGAACTAAAGCTCATGTTACAGGCTACAGGAGAAACCATCACTGAAGATGACATTGAGGAGCTAATGAAGGATGGCGATAAAAATAATGATGGCAAGATTGACTATGATGGTTAGTTATGCTTATACATTGCATAATATTACAGCCAGAAATGCAGTACTATAAAAACAAACTGAGGATAGGAATCACTTCAACATTTGGAGCCACATCTTAATCAGTATATGAATACCTGCTGGTAAAATGAACAGTAAAACTCTCAAAAGTGCTGCCACCTACCCCAAATAAAACAAATATATTGGTCTTTTTCCTGGTTGTCGCTTCTCAATGATCTACATTTAGCTTACGAGTAAGTTTTTCAATATATGGAATTGGTTTTTTTGATGATTATTCCAGAAAGAACCCAACTTGGATATGTCAACAAACTTGGGGATCTCAAGGAAATGGGAATTTAATGATGTAACATTTAGTGTTGTAGGCCTTCGGTCTTTTATAATGTAATATTAATGTTTGAATTGTAGAGAGGTTTTCATAATTAGTGTTTTTATTATTTTATTGTATGCCTCTTAGAGTCACATTTTGTGAAATGGGCAGCATATAAATAAATAAATAAACACACACATATACAGTATGTCCTGTATTCATTATAAAAAAAAAACCCTCAAAGAGTTTATATTTTGCCAGATCATTGGACTCCATGGCCACACATCTTAAATATTTTTTCTGTGAAAATTCGGCTTGTGAAATAATAGACACAATTTTTGCCTAGAAAAACATTATGCAAGTCTGAACAAAAGCACCATCCCTACTGTATGAATGGGATGAGCTTTGGCATAAAGAAATCCACCAATCATTGTTGAAAGAGACCCAGGTCCATATTTAGGCATGGAAGCAGAGGTGGGATTCAGCCAGTTTGGCCCTATTCTCTAGAACTGGTTGTTAACTTTCTAAGCAGTACAGAGAACTGCTGGTTCAGCTGGCCATTTGGGGGAGAGAACCAGTTGTTAAATTATTTGAATCCCATCACTGCATGGAGGGCCACTGAATGGCTTGGATCAAGACCAGTCTTTGAGCCCAAGGGTTATGGAGAAAAATTGGAGAACGAAGTACTGTATTTCTCACTGTGCAGGAAATACCACAAAGACAGAAAGAAAATGAACAATGTGACAAAGGTCAGGAACATTGCTCCATTTTATGAATATGATCTTTGGTTTTTCTCCTTTTGCAGAATTCCTGGAGTTTATGAAAGGTGTTGAGTAAGCATGAGAAAATTTTGAAGGCATTATCTTTATTTGAACATCTTCAGTGTTGTCTTTTGACATTTCATCAGATCTGCTTCTCTTATTACTTTCATGAAGTTATGTTGAACATTGTGAAAATCAGGAAAACATGACCCAACTCTTTTTAAGTGCGTCAAATGGTCAATGGACATTGACTGAGCCAGATTATTATGCAGTACAATAATGCCATATGCCATGGCTTCATCAAATCTAAAAATGTTCCTTAATTGATGACTAGGTTCTGCTGGTTACAGTGAAAAAAACACTTTAATAACTATTGAGACATTAAATTATTATCAAACATTTTCATTTAGGATATACTTTTTCCTTTCTGTACCTCTTTGCTTGCCAGGTTAAAGTATGTAAAAAACACTGTATGTACAAAAAAAGTTTTATTTCCAAAATGCTAATAAAAACAGTTGCAAATTAGAGTGTTTGTTTTGGAGAAGTTCCTGGGTGTGGAATGCTGTCATGCATGCCTATGAGGGGAAAAAATAGTTGAAATTAAGGTTTAGGTTTATATCAGAGACTGTCATATTCAATATACCAGACATTCCAGAGGCTCCACTTAAAGTGTGACATATTCTGTAACTTTCCCTTAGCCTGGCGCCTTGAAATGTATTGGATATTAGCTGTATAATTCCCAGGTAAACATCCTTTAATGACATTCTCAAAATGTCCAATAGCCTTTAACTGATAGGGAACTATTTCCAGGAAATCAGTGTTTGTTTGTTTGTTTGTTTTGTATCAGTTAATATATTCACCCATTTTGCAGGCATGATTCCGGATGATTAACAGAATCAAAACATCAGTACAAAACAAAACAATGATGAAATAAGAACAACTATAAGCAAAACTAAAAGCAATTAATCAGTTGAATACATTGAAGGCTCACCTAACCTCCTGATTATTATGACCTCCTGCCAAGGTCTTAATAATTTTGGGAAAAAAATCAGTTTGGTCAAGTTACTTTTGGGTGGTATCATGTTCCAAAGGACAAGTGCTGTGATAGAAAAAACACCTTTCCTGAGTCCTTCAAAATGACATTGACTAAATTATGGAATGTCTTTTCTGCTGTTCCTGATGGGACAGGAGAAACCATTGCAGAGAAAGGCAGTCCTTCAAATAACGTAACTCTATGACATGAAAGGCTTCATTTAGTGAACACATATTGGAAGCCAATGCAGCTCACAAAGCAGAAGTGTAATATGGATATCAAGAGACGCCCATATTGCTTAGGCCGCTGCTATCCAATTCAATTCAATCCTTTTATTGTCAATGCACAACATGTGTGCAGCGAAATTGAATCAAGCCCAGGAAATCAGGAATTTAAGCAATTCAAATGAGTAGGTTTATTGTATGCTAATGCTCTCTACAAGAATCTGAACTACTAATGGTCAAAGCAAATTGGTGGTAGAATGAGTTAACGGGATTCAAACTGGGCTGGACTTGTGGGTTCGAAAGGACTTGAGTTTGATGACACATTTGACCCACCCACCCCTCTCCTTCAAGCTTAGACTGGTCATCTACAATTGCTTTCTGGAAAAATGCAGCTTCCAGATATACTTCAAAGACAACACCTTGTAAAACACATTGCAGTACTGTATTGTAATCCATTCAGGAGTTGACCAAAACATGAGTGACCATACATAGTGCCTCCTGATCTAGGAAGAGGCACGTCAACCCAGCTAGGCAGACCAGACCATGTAATTGACTCCATAGGAAGACTAGAACTAGTTTTACTTAAAGCAACTATAATAATAGAATCTTGCAAGTGATGCTGCCGACAATACTATCTTGTTTCCTAGGAATTAATGTTTCAGTCCTCTGCCTATTCTCTTCATTTAAGGACATAGGTTTAGAAGATAAGTTGCTTTGATTGAGGACACTTAAGTACTCTTACTGATTATAAAAATCAGCGTTCACAGAATCTCATCATCTCTCTCTCTCTCTCGCTCTCTCTCT
>JAEANM010005634.1:0-18990 GCA_017656035.1 Myanophis thanlyinensis
CTCCCAAGCATTTCTTTGCTTGGTATTTGTGGAAGAGCCACAGTCAAGGGGCCAAAGAGCCGCATGTGGCTCGCGGGTCGCAGTTTGCCGACCCCTGTCCTAGAGTATTCCAACAGATTTTGGATTTCACTTGTAAAAATTATTTAAGTGTAAATAATAGCAACACAGTTCATTTGACCAAGGGGGGGGGGCATGGAGATGAGGGCAGTGAAAGGCTATCAAAGTTCTTCCTTGTAACTCAAGAGAATTATAAGGAGTTGTAGTTAGAACAGGAATATTAAGAAGCTCCCCCCGCCCAAAGAAAATCAATCAGTTGGAAGGGATCTGGAAGGCCTTCTAACTCCCCAACCCCCTCCTCAAGCATTTCAGACAGATGGCTGTCCAGTCTCTTCTTTAAAAAGGTAAAAAAGGCCCAACAATGTCTCTACCACCTCAGATGCCTGAGAGACTTCAGACTTCCCCCAAAGGTGCTCAGGAACTTCTATTCCTGCACTGTAGAGAGCATCCTGATGGGCAACATCACAACCTGGTTTGGGAATAGCACCATGGAAAACAGACAAGCACTACAGAGGGTGGTATGCTCAGCTGAGCGCATCATCCCCACCAAACTTCCCGAGCTGCACTCCATCTACAACAAATGCTGCCAGACCAAAGCTAAGAAGATAGCAAAGGACCCCAGCCACCCCAACAATAGATTGTTTACCACGATGGAGTCGGGAAAGCGCTTTCGCTCTCTGAAGGCCAACACAGAAAGAATGAGGAAAAGTTTCTTTCTACAGGCAATATGGACACTTAACCAGGAACCACAAGCACACTCAGGACTATAACAGGAACCACAATTGTATCTCACTCCCACCTTCCCAACTATCCCTAACTTATTTCCTATCCTATCCTCCCATTTTGCCTTAACTTACTTGCGGTTGTGGGCAGTTGCGTAAGCATTTCACTGCATGTCGTATCATGTATGACTGTGTATGTGAACAATAAATTTGAGTTTGAATTGAATTTGAATTTAAAAACCCCAGTACCCACAACGTCTGAAGGCCAGCTGTTCCACTGGTTAATTGTTCTCACTGTTAGGAAGTTTTTCCTTAATTCCAGGTTGCTTCTGTCCTTGATTAATTTCCATCCATTGTTTCTTGTCTTGCATTTTCATTAAATCAAAATTTAAAATTACAAAGACAAATAATTCCCTCAACACTGTCTAACTATTTATTAAGTCTGCATTACTACTATTCTCATCGTTCCATCACCCACCCTCCCCACTATGACTATAACTTTGTTGCTTGTATCCTTACAATTTATATTGATTATTGTCTCCTAGTATGACTTGACTGCTTATTTGTACCCATGACTATCATTGAGTGTTGTATCTTATGATTCCTGCCATATGTACCGTTTCCTTTTATGTTACACTGAGAGCCTATGCACTGAAGCCAAATTCCTTGTGTGTCCAATCGCACTTGGCCAATAAAGAATTCTATTCTATTCAATAGCAAAAATGTCCAGTCATGACTGGCCCTCCACTGTAGTTCTTAAGCGCCAGAAGAAAAAAGGCACCTGGGAAGGGAAAGGGAGAGAATAAAATCTCTTTTTCCAATCTGTATCTCCTGGGAAGAAAGGGTGTAGTAGGAACCTGATCTGCAGCAACTTGGAGTTGCACTGTTGAGTTACCACCAATTCTCCTTTGATGAGATAAGGAAAAGCCTCTGATATGCCATATGCCATTTGCCTATCAGCAATTTAGTTTTACCTCCCTTGATCCTGTCTCCCTGCCTGAAATTAGAAAGGCGGGTAACCATTTCACTTTTTCAGCAATTCTGTTCTCTGCATACAGAGGCGTCCATTCCCCCTGCCTTGGACTGCAACTCTTCTGCACAACCAGAATCTGTTGTGGATGAATTCCTTGCAGGTGAGTGTAATAAGGCAATTAGCTCATGGTTTTTTTCGTGGTATTTGCAGCACCAATTATTACGGTACAGTGTGCATCCTTCTCTCATGCAACTCCTCCCAAACACACCTGGTTTGTTGCTGAATGCAGGAAGGACTGTAGCGAAAGGAAGAAATAGCCAGGGGCATTTATAGTGAAAAGCATTACCCATCTATTCACCCACATTCTGTGATGACCCGGGGCAAGGCACGGAAGCAACACAGCCAGAGAACAGTTCCAACTCTCCTTTATTGCTCCAACTTTTTCCCCATACTGCAAGTCCTGAAGCAAAGCTCTCACACACACTTCCAACAGCCTCTGGCTGCGAGTAGTCCAGCAAGCAAAGTTAGCAAGGCAGCAAACAAGGCAAGGAGTCCAGAGAGGCAGGCAAACCGGACAAGGCACGCAAGACAAAACAACAAAATTCAGCAACTGCACGTGAGGTTCCATGGATTCAATGCTTATTCCCGACAAATGCCTCTCCCAATGGCGGCTCCTTAAGTCTCAATCCCCAGGTAAGCATTGTGAAGAGGGGCAGGGTGCTCTCCCAAGTCGTCGGGTCGGCTTGTGCTGCTCCTGCCTCCTCTCCACTTTCCATGCTCGGGATCAGGAGGGGGCAGTCCTTGCTCATCGTCGGAGCGCCATTGTTCCCTTGCTCCACTGCCTGCTCTCTCTTCTTCCCTCTTTCGGTTGTTCTGCACCTGTTCACTGGCAATCTTTTCCAGGCCTGAGAGTCCTGGGGCTGCCTCATTCTGCTCCTCCGGTCATTCTCTAGAGCCAATAAGGCTGCATTTTCTTCCTCCGTTGGCCCCAACTCCGGCTCATCCCCCACGGACTCAGGCTCCAATGGGGCCATGGCACATTCCCTTTTTCTAGAAAGACTCAGATTTAAACATTCACATAGCTGAGCTTGACCCTGAATATTGCGGCTTCCATTACAATCCAGCACCATTGGGAATCAGATGCATAACTGAGCAATCAATAGTTGAGGTTTTCGCTTTAATAGTTGGCTGATTACAGATGATCCAGAACTGTGGGACTTTCCTTTGGAAGCGACCGATCATGCTACAGCAGCAGTGTCAGCCCAGGGCTTACGTACACCTCTTGGACATCATACCATGATGACTCGCAGCCGAACCCCACAAAGAATAAATAATCAGCAATCAAATATAAAACCTTCATCTTGGCATCTGTCCAGTCCCAAATCTTTCTTACCAGGTAAACTCTAAAAGAGATTGCAAAGCAATGAACTTTTTCTATATTTACTAAGCTATATGACGAATGCATGTAATGGGGAGAACATCTAACATTGTCCTCTCTGTGAAAAGCAGCTAAAATGCAGCTTCTAGACCTGTGATGGTGAACCTATGGCATGGGTACCACAGGTGGCACGCAGAGCCATCTTGCTGGGCACACAAACTGTCGGCCAACTTACCTCCAGTTGAGCATGCACATGCGATTGCGCATGTGCAATTGCAGAGACCCAGCTGGTCTTCAGGCATCCACTGTGCATGCGCACGATTGCAACAGGAAATCCACCTGGTCTTCAGAGTTCTCCTGCACATGCACACGTGATTGCTCGTGTGTGTGATTGCCTGCGTGCAGCGTGTGTGCATTTCACATGCAAAAGCTGCATGCATGTGCAGATGATACAGTTGCATATGCAGCGCACGTGGAGGAGCCACACACAAGTGTGGATGGCACGGGCAAAGCACATACTTTTCAGCACTCGGTAAGTAAAAGGTTTGCCACCACTGCTCTAGACTGTGAGGCAAGTTGTATGTGAAATATGATACAGCCCACAAAACTGGATGGGAATCTAAACCGTATCTAAATCCTGAAGAGCACAGAGAAAAAAATCTTTATATTTCCCAGTGATTCCAGCCTATGCATTATATGCAACTCAGTAAAATTGATTAAAATGCAGTGGTGAAAAATAAAATAGGATACATTTTATTGTAGATAAAAAAAACTAGGTGAAACTAGGCGAAAAATACATTTTTTAAAGGAAATCCTTTTCTGAATGACTCTTTTCTATTTCAGCTGAACGTAGCCCATACCGAAAAGGCCAAGGAATGAAAAAAAGAAGACTGGAGCCTACATAGAAAGCATTTAAGACTTCAGCATGTGGGTTTTAATTCAGAATACATTTTAGTCCAATAAAGTTGCAGACCAAAGTATATTTTCTAGATTTTATTACAGAAAAGAGCACATTGCTTTGCAATATTTAACTAATGACTTAAAATGCCACTTCAACTGTAGTTGAAAGAATTAAATATTACAAGTCCTAATATTTCATTTTATGCAAAATGCTATTTTAATTGAAAAAGGTGCTTTCTTAACTTTCTTCATTCCAGTTAGAAGAGAGCAATTTTAGTAATAATATATTCTAAATATAAATGTGTTATAATGGTCTCACCTGGATATGAATTTGATGATCAGGGAAAACCATTTTTAATTTAAATTATAATTGTCCTTTCTTTTAATGAACAAAACCAATGAAGCTGAGATTTCCAACTACTCAAAGAGGTACGACCTGAAAATATTTGGAAAGTTTACCGATAGAAGTATAGAAAAGTATGGCTGGTTTAAGTGTGTGGGAGGGAAGGGAAATGTATCAGTCCTAGACTTTTTATGGTGTCTATTTATTGGTCCACCAGCAGAATCTGAGAAAACAAAAACCAATCATTAGAACAGTATAATTCATTTTGCAATCTATAATTTAATGCAGCAATTCATGTAATCATGTACTCTGATTTTGCTGCTTGCATTAAATAGACCAGGGGTCTCCAACCTGGGCAACTTTAAGACTTGTGGACTTCAACACCCAGAATTCCTCAGCCAGCAAAGCAAAGCTGGCTGAGGAATTCTGGGACTATGCTAGACAGCATAGCAGTAAAAATTGCCGCATAAATGGTCTTTGTAATTCTCTACCACATCTTGGTAGATAGGAGAGGTAGCAGTTTACTGGTTTTGTATTCAAACTGCCATGTTTTCTAAGTCCCTTGCGCACACATACACAAACATTAATGATGAGCGATCTATTTTGTTAAATTGAGCAACTTTTCCCCAAATAATTCTTGCAATGTAACGTGAAAATAGGATAAGTTTATCTTTCATTTCTGTTGCAAAAGGGAGAAAGGATATTTAAAGCAGCATTTTCTGGGAGACCAATAGCATCAGGCTGAAATAAGTTCCCTACCTCCAGATCATCTATCTGTAGGCTTATAGTTCCATTTGACCAACAGCTAAGGTAATATCGGAAAGGGTCCCATTACTATCATGTCACAAATGTCATTGACTTAGGAAGAGCCCACATATGTAAGATCTTATGTAATGTATGTATTTTATTTATATAACTTTCCTTGATCATTCTTTTCAAATAAACTTCCTTAATTTTCAAAATTGGTACGCTATGTTCTCATCTGCAGATTAAACCAAAATTATTTGAACTCTCAAGAATGCTATAAATCCTGTATATCACCAAGCTCCAGGATGCACTGAAATATTTAATGAAATGTTTCAATAAAGAGACACTGGCATTTTCTTCCTATTAATATCGACACATAGGCGTTTGTTCATATCCAAGTTCTTTATTCTGTGGCAGTTATTTGTGTGTACTGTTACCTAGGCACAAGTAGGTTTTAACTAAAGATGTTTTTAAAATGCATTTTTTTGTTCATGATCGGGATTGCAGAACAATCTTAATATTCCCCAGGTGAGCATTGGAGGTTGGCTGGAGATATTCTGGGTTTTCTTGGAAGCTTAAGATTGATATAAATATCCAAGTGGACACATAAAATTTTCCACTAGATCCTTGGCAGCCAATATAGTAGCCAGACACCTTATGACTGCTACAGTACATCCACCTATTTAATTCCTATTTTACGACATGCAACTTAAAATAAAAGGGATAAAGGAAAATACTCCTTAGCTCATTTTTAAAAGCTAAGCAACATTGGACCTACTCAGTACTTGATTATCTGGAAATGCAGGAGCTGTAGACTAAACTGGAAGTTTTTGTTTTTAAAATGTACTGTTGCCAAGAAAACTACATGGATATACCTATGAAACCCTGAGAAACTGAAGTGGAAAAATGTGCTATAATTTACAAGAGTGGGAGTTGGCTAAACTGCAAGTCAAGAAATACATTCCAGATTCTAAGACTCAACAAAGAACGAACATTTTTGGCAAAAGAAACAACTTCCAGTCTTGAAGTAGGGGATATAGCACAAGAAATATGACTGACGTCCAGTAGCTCCAATTGGAAAAATTGTGATGTTGATTTCATTCTTTAAAAGAAACTGGAAGTGACAGGCTATTTGTATAACTAACTAGTTTCCTTCATCTCTTCTACAGAAATGTTTACTTGGCTAAAAGAAATCTTTAGGAATTTTTCTACTTTTACTATTGCAAGATCTGCAGCAATTATTCCATACACTAATCATAAAAGTATCAGATAAAAAGTTTGAGTTTGAGTACACTATTATACTAGAACTACAAGTGGTAGCCCACAACATCTGAAAGGCCACTGTCTTCCATTGTTGTAATAATAGAAGATTTCAGCTAGAGCTACAGTACTTAAAACAGCATGACGCTAAACTCCTGTAACACCTTATTTGGTTCTAATCAATTCAAACAAAGCCCCATGTTCTTATTCCCTTTGTCCTTTTTGTGTATTTCCTTGTACTGCAAGTAGCTTTCAAAGTTTCTACATAAATTTCCCATGTAGTGGCAGATTTATGAAATCACAGTGATCACAAAACTCTTTTTCCCCCTAGAGCAGTGGTGGCAAACCTTTTACTTACCGAGTGCCGGAAAGTTATGTGCTTTGCATGTGTGTGCAGCTCCTCCACGTGCACTGCATGTGCAGCTGCACCACCTGCGCATGCATGCTTTTGTACGTGGAATACATGTGCACTGCATGCAGGCACACACGCACAAATGAGCAATTGTGTGCATGCGCAGGAGAGCTCCAAAAACCAGCTGGATTTCCTGCTGCAATTGTGTGTGCACACAGCGGAGGCCTGAAGACCAGCTGGGTCTCTGCAATTGCGCATACATGCATGTGCATGCTCAGCTGGAGGTAAGCTGGCCAACAGCTTGTGTGCCCAGCAAGATGGCTCTGCATGCCACTTGTGGCACCTGTGCCATAGGTTCACCATCACAACCCTAGAGGCATAGTAGCTTCTGTTCTGCTAGAGTCTCTTTAAGACTCTAATTTACTAGGGTGCAAACTAGTTCATGTAAACCATAAAAATAAAATAACTGCCATGTTAAATTCCCAATGTCCTCACAGATAAATTAGATAGCCTTTCAATAAATGAATACTCCAATTCTCTTAAGGCCTGCTCTTCTATTGTTTAGTATCAAGAGGATTCCTTTTTTCACACCTTCATGTGAGAGTATGATCCAAGGGAGACTTTTATAAGTACTTCAATATGATAGCTTTAATAAAAGGAAGAGTCTTCTTTGGTATGACATAAGAATTCTGGAAGGAATCTTTTTTTTTTTTTTTTAAAAGCAGGGATGGACAAATCTTGAAGCACCATGAACTTCACTTGGAGGGAACTGATAATTTCAAGGGAGTTGCAAACGGGTGAGACAACATGGAGAAGAATTATTTTTGTTTTTAACTGATATGTCTCTGCTGGTTATTACACGTCAAAATTAAAAACTTCAGTCTTTGAAATCATTCCCCCCCCAATTCGCCGAGCCTTCATGAACAGACTTGACAAGTGAATTCAACTTGGCAATGCATGATCTGGCACACCTATGTAGACTTTCAGGTATCTATTTTTGTTCCCAACCGCGAGAGTTAAGACGTGATGAATATACTAATGCAACTTCCCAGTCCTCCCACGTACATCATAGATTTGAAAGTTCGCCATGCCTGTTGAAGTCTCCAAAAACAAACTAAAAAAAAGATCACAACCCCCCCATCAATATAGCTAAGCCTTTCGAGTAACAGTATAACCATTGATGGGAGACAGGGTTCGTCTCTTGAGCTCAAATAATTCCTCCGTAGCATTCTCCATCTTGGCCTTATCCAGAAGGGTTTCCGGCCAGAGATTGCAGACCTTGGCTTGCAATTCTGTTGCTTGCCAGTTAAGCTTCAGGGCACTGAAAGAAGCAAATGCCAACTGAAAATGAAATACCACAGCTCAACAAAAGCAGGTTTGGTTTATTTGAATGATTTCATTAAATATCTACAAAGAAGGTAACAAACTGCAGCACAAAGCGCAATTGTACATGAAGCGCAATGCCTGGATTTAGTGCAAAACATACCATTAACTACGGCCAGGGAAGCCCAAGGTTTGAATTTATTTTATTTTATTTTTACAGTGTACATTGTTAAATAATGTAAAGAAAACATCTGTAATTCAGAAACAGATCTTGTGGGGGGGGGGGAAGAAAGGGTACTCAAAGTGTAATATTAACACAAAATAATTTAACAGTTCAGTAGCATTAGTTCATTCTTCTAGACCTCAGTTATTTAATCCACAGGAGGGAAATCAATGGTAAATAAAACCAGTATTTGCATAACTAAGTGAGAAACCCAACCTCAAACATATGAAACCAAAATGCCATCCTCGTGCAACACTCAGCTGATCATTCTACCCATGAAGTGGCACCTTTCGTCACTGATTCTTTACACTGTCAGCATATTAATTCATTTCTTGTTTTGAAGAATGGCCACAAACTCAGTAAAAGTAAAAAAAAAGCTTCTCCATTAACAGGAGGAAGCCACAGCTTCCCCATATTCCGTCACAATGGGGGCTTTAAAGCCGGAAAAGAGGCTGGAGCCCAGCTACCTTAGAGACTCCCGTCTTTTGCTTTCCAGCCACCAGGCCTTCCTCCCTCCCTGCCTGCCTGCCTGACAAAAGCCATTCTAAACTTCCACTTGAGACAAAGGGGTGGAAAGACAAACCTGTGCATATGTTTTTGAGGGCAGCATGAACAAGCACAGAAATAACAAATTCCCTGCTAACCTTAAAAGGAACTTCTTTTGGGAAAAGGGGAGACATTTTTTTCATTTATTTATTTATTTAGTATACAAACTTTTAGACCAGCAGTAAAGCTACTCCCAAAATACAAAATAGAAGTACTTTGACCCTTCACAGCCTGCTGCAGCAATACAGAGTAATACTAGTTGGTTGCAGTATTTCATTTGAATCAGAGAACCTGTAGGTCGAGTTAGAAACCGAGTTTGAGTGGAAAGTAGGCGGTGTAGCACACCTACTAGAAGGCAACGCAGTTACAGTCTTGGTACCAAGTTTTAAGTCCTTTGGACGTTTTAACAAAAACAAAGTTATTTTTGATTCTGAGTGTTTCAAGTGTATCTTGTCCTTGGCAATGAAACCCGCAACATGGAATATATCTTATTTCTGCCCTTCTTAGGTAGAATTAAAGACAATGAAGAGCAAATCCCAGGAGACTTTCACGCTCCCCGGAGTGAGAAACCCCAGTTTCTGAACACCATGTTGACCCTCCTAAAACCCTTTGTAGCTTTCAGTCAGCCTGCCCTTAGGAGCCGTCCTTTCAGACAAGCCTTCCTTCTCCTTTTCCCTGCCCCGCTCTCTCTCTCTCTCTTTCTCTCTCTCTTTCTGTTCACATTCAGCCCAGCTTTACTCTGGCTACACAACATGTCATCATTTCTGTACCCTCCACCAATATCCATTGCTGGTTTTTCCCCACCTCTCTATAGCTTTACCTTTTCAATGTACAGCTGCAGTAGCTCCCCTCCAACACCTACTCTAGACACTGTTACAGTATAAGCATCCCATGTTTTAGGCCTTTGGTATTTCAGGGGCTAAGTCTAAAATAACCTCCCTCTCTCCTTTCCCTTCGTCTGTCTAAAGTCTGCCGGGCGGGTGATGCTAACTGCAGAAGCAATAAAAAGTCCAAGGCACTAAAATATCCAGCAAGCATACTGGGAGAACAGACAAGTATTCAAGTACATTAATTTATACAATTATACATTCACATTTATCTAATACAATGAAAATAAAAAGGAAAAAAGTTAAAGTGTCTCCAATAAGTATCAGGATATAGCTAGCTTTTTTCCCATTTTTTCTTTTTTTGACTGTTTAACCCTCTATACTCCACTCGTTTTTTTTTTAAAACTACTGTTGTCCAACAACATTTATATATCACAGTGTTTCCACATCAAAACTGATGGTAAGTACATGTCCGCAGGGAACTTTTAATTATTTTTTTTTCTTCTAAACATTTTAAATTGCTCTAATGCTGCTGTCAAAGCTGTTAATATCGTTTCCTGAAAGCAGGAAAGACTTATCTCAAAGCATGGGCTATTCTGGCATGTCCATCTGTGTGCGCACTTGCTCTGGAACTGTGATGTGATGCTCTGAAGGAAGGAATAGAGAAGATGATGAAAAAAAATGGACAACTTTCCCCCTGGCCTTAGTTCTTCAGAACAAGGCAAATGGCATGCCAAGATTCATGCGAAGGCTAACAACTTTCTTCCCAAACCATAGGATCCTCTTGAGTCATGTGAATTTTACAGTCAGAGGCTGCTGACTTGCATGGTGATTTCCATCTTTATACATTCTGCCACATACAAGAATTAGAGGAAGCATGTGCCGTCTTACAGGATCCTGGTCACTTTCTCCCCATCTTCCGAAAGGGGGGGGGGGCTTTACTTACTGAGTGCAGAGAGCAATGGTTAGAGGGGGGGCATCCATCCCTTTTGGGCACAAAGAGCTTAGCAGTTAATTCAGACCCCCAACTCCTGCCCAAAGGTCTACCCAGCAATGTGGCTGGGAATCGCTAAGTGGTCCGCAGATTGGAGCCAGGGGGGTTGCTGATAGATTTCTGTAAGTTGCTGATGTTGAAGCTTTGTAATGAGGCAGTTCCTACAGGCTGGAACTGGTTTAAAGGCTGCTGTGCTGGACCACCCGTCCCGCTCCAGGGGGCTGCAAAGGGCACTGCTGGATAACCAAACGGCTGAGGGGGACACATGGCCTTGGTGAAGTGACCTAGGGAGGTAGCTGATGCTGCAGAGATAGGGGTAGCACCAAGAGATGATGTCATCGAGATGCAGAGTTGGCTTGGTGCGGAGAACTTCCTTGCCATTCCTGGACCCTAAAACAAACAAAACACAACGGAACTCAATCCCAAATCAAGCTAGCTGAGAGTTGCTAAACCAATTTCTTTTATCAGCGCCATCCAAGCATGGCCCCGAAAAGTAACTAAGGCACTTTGACAGTGCTGCTTAAAACATTTGCGAACCCTTTTTAATTTTCATTATTTCTGCAGAAACATGATCTAAACGTGATCTGTTTATTCATACAAGTAATATAAATGACATAAAAAGAACCCTATTGCACAGTCGAAAACGTATGTGTTCATTGATTGATTGTGGGGATCCAAAGCTAAATATTTGTATGTGGTAAAAGTGTATGAAACTTTGCTTTCTGTAACTGGTGTGCCCTCCTTGGTTAGTAATAACTGCAACAAAATTTCTGCTAACAGTTGATCAGTCCTTAAACATCAGCCTGGAGGAATTTTAGTCTGTTCCTCTTTTACAGAACAGCTTCAACTATAAGGGATGTTGGTGGGCTTCCTTGCATGAACTGCACGCTTCAGGTCTTTCAGCAATATTTCTATAGGATTACAGTCAGGACTTTCGACTTGGCCATTTCAAAACCTTAACTTTCTTCCACTTGAACCATTCTCTGGTCCTACAACTTGTGTGGTTTGGCTCACTGTTGCGTTGCGTGATTCACTTTCACTTGAGTTTCATTTCATGACTAGATACCTTGACATTTTCCTGTAGAATTTGCCAGTAGAATTCAGAATTCACACTTCTCTCAAGCCGTCCTGGTCCAGAAGCAACGAAGCGGACCCAAACCACAATTCTGTCACTCGCATGTTTCACAGAGGGGATAATGTTCTTATGTTGGAATGCGGTGTTTGCCTTTTGCCAAACATAACACTTTCCATTCAAGCCAAGTTACGTTATGGTTTCATCTGTTCATAGAACATTTGTTCCAATAGCCTTCTGGCTTGTTCTCATCGTCTTTCACAAAATGTAGACAGGCAGCAGTGTTCTTTTTAGAGAATAGTGGCTTTTTCCTTGCACTCCTGCCATGCACACCACTAGTGTTGAGTGCTGTCCTGACAGTGGTTCTCATGAACGCTGACATTGGCAAATGCAAGAGAGGCCATTGGCTCCTTAGACGTTACCCCTTGAAACCTCTCAGAATATTATATATGTTGCTCTTGGTGTGATCTTGGTGGATCTCTTCTGGGGAAGAGCAACAATGCTGCTGAACTGCCTTTATTTGTACACAATCTGCCTGACAGTGGACTAGTGGAGTCCAAACTCTCTGAAAATAATTTTTTAACCTTTTCCAGTCATGACGCACTTCTACATCCTTCTGTACTAAAGAACAGACTTTTAATTCTGTTCTTTAAATAAAGGAAGGCCTCCCCTGTTCATACCTAATTATCATCCCATGGATTGAAACACCTGACTCTTAATTTCTCCTTCAAATGAACTGATAATCCTAGAGGTTCGTGTACTTTTGCCTCATACAAACCTGTAGTTTTGGATCATTTTCCTTAATAAATAATCAAACTAATACAATGTTTGAAAACTAAAATTAACCAATGATCCAATTTAAATAGCCACCCATCTTCCTCAAAGAGAATTGTGGACGGCACATAACAAGTAAAAAACAAAACAAAAAAACAACCCAGCCAATATAAAACTGATAAGAAATCTAGAAAGTGACAGTAGTAAATAAAATAAAAACCAAAATATTAAACTTGCCTCGTAATTGCCATGTCCTTTGCCTCCTTTCTTCCCAGACAGATTCATAGCGTCACGAGCCCAGTTGTCCACTAGCTTGTGCAGATCATCAGTAAAAGTTCCTTTCCGACTAGAGGCAGGGGGCTGAGACTGGGGTGCCTGGCTGTTTACTGTACCTCCAACAGTGTTTATACTGCTGGTCCCTAGAAAAATAAAAGCAGCCATCATTTAAATTGGACTGAAATAGAATTCCCCGGAGGCCATTGAGAATTATAATGCCAAATAAGAGCAGGAATTTAAAAAGCCATGCGTATGACGTCTACTTGGACATAATGAAAAGGAAGGATTTTAGAGCTCAGCCAGCAGTTTTTCTGCTATTAAGTTAATTATGTAATTGTATGTTATTTTTTTTTTTCAGATCAGTGGGTGGTCTGCAAAGTTGCCGTTTTCCACAGACAAGTGGATTAACATTGGGCATTAATCACCAGGCTGTCGAAAAGCTTCCTCCCAATTGTCTACAAGCACCTATTATGTTCAGTTAACCCACTTGCCAACTCTACCCACTCAGTCCAATACCAAGAAATTGTATGTTCATCGGGATAGCCACTCTGTTCTGCAGATGGACAATCTGAAACCTCAAGAACAAATTACTTGAAAGAAACACTTGTGTTACTGGCAGTGATCATGAAACAAAATTGTACTAAGAGCCCGCTGGCTTCACATCCTCAACACCAAAAATGATATATGGCAAACAATCTCCTTTGCTTCAAACTGAGAGAATGGCTTCCAGAGAAGCCTGCTTATTTAGTTCCAAAGATTTCATAGCATAGGACGGAATGATCTCAATACATCTAAAAAGAGAGGCATAAGGAGCTACTTGATTAAAAAATATGGCACTTGTTAGAATCAGATCATAAGAATAAAGAAAAGTCCAATATATCCACGGGGTGTATGCCAAAGGCTGTCCAGTGGAAAATCTGCTGAAATGATGTGGAAAAGTATTATTTCTTGAAATAATTAGCTGAATAGCAAAAACTTCAACATGAGTTTTCAATGTGCTATGAAAAAAAAAAATCACCCATAACCAAAACAGATATGTTCATCAATTTATGAAATAGAATCTGATCCCAGGAAGAACTTAAAACACAACAGAACAGTGTGAAAGTACTCCCAATACTGCTGTTTTAAAAAGTACCGGAATCTAAGCTTTATTTTAAAAAGTCAGGAAGGCATGAAGAATTTGTACAACACTTTGGATCTGAGAATAATTTGGTGTTAACACTTTGGAGCTTGCAGGTTGCACTTGTGTGCAGCCACATGCATCTTTGGTAGGAGGCAAGACCGACAAGTGACAAAACATGCAATGTGTGTGAAGCTTAAACTTTGCAACTTTCATACCCAATGTTGGGTTACAAGGGGGGGAAAAAGGCCAGGTTTGCACTGTGATGTTACTGTGTATCATTTTTGTGTCATAATGAATGGCAGGGATGTCTGCAATTCCGTATCCAAACATCTTTTCCTGGGATTGCTATGTTCTATGGGTAGGCCCCCATGTTCTCCTAAGCACCTCCTAAGCTCCTAAGTACCTTCGGATCCAAACTGCTGCACAATCTTAGTCTCTGTGGCATCATACATTATGGCAACTGGATCCTATTGCTTAGAAACTAATGGTTAAATATTACAGACAGTAATAACTGGATTCTGGATCCCTAGACCTGAAAAAATTGCAAGTAGAGAAATAAAAATCCTTATTTGTGGCAACAGTGAGGCAAGGTGTTACTGCACTGTGAAACACTCTATAAGCAAGCAAGGTGACTAACTAAGATGACTTAAGTGGAAACCGTGTCTCCCAAACTGAACCGACAGAAGGGGGTCAACGTGCAAACAAGAAAATGGAAAAAAAGGAATCCTTTGCCCAGGTGGGAGAAATGAATGTAGTACTGAATCACTGTCACTGTGTAACATGCAAAGGAACGGTATTTGATACAATAAGAGACATAGGCTGTAACACAGGCACAAATCTACTGACAGCCAGACACACACACACAAGAGAGGTAACACAAACAGTGAAGAAAAGAAAACCACCTTCACATCATGCCTTAAAAGCATTGTCATCAGTTTCATGCAGGGACTAGAAGAGATTCTTCAGCCCCTTCCTGATGGCCATCAAAGATACATTACTAGGTGTAGTGCCTACAAGACGTTGGGGTAAGTTGATGGTGTAAATTCTCAAGTGTGACTAAGCTTTGGTCTTTCACTGGCTGTTCAGCATGCACCCAATTGCCTCCAAAACTCTCTCGGATAATTAGATAAGCAGGATTTATACCGTATCAAAAATGGCCTCAATTGTTAAAAAGTAACCATTTTTTTAATCTGTTAAACCAGCCATCAAGAAGAGTCTGACAAGAAATGTGGATCAGTGTCAATTAAAAAAAACAAAAACAAAAACTCCCCTCAATCTTGCTCAGTCACAGCAAATATTAGTCACAGAATTTTATTTTGGCTCTTCTCTTTAGAGAATAAGCAGAGCTCCTTCCCTCCCTGGGCTATCATCACTGCACTCAATCTTTGGGATCTCTCTCCTCCTCAACAACCCTGCCAAAGTGCCTCGCTCCATGTACAGGAAGTCCTCAAATCACGACCACAACTGGGACCGGAACTTCTGTTGCTAAACAAGGCGGTTGCGAAACTGAGTCTCGCCCAACTTTGCAACCTTTTTTTGGGCATGTTTGTTAAGGGAATCCTTGCAGTTGTTGAGTGGATCAGGCGGTCACTAAGAGAATCCGGTTTCCTTCACGGACTTTGCTGTCTGAAGCTGGCTGGGAAGGTCAGAGACGGTGATCGCATGAACCCAGGACTCTGCAACTATTGTAAATATATGCCAGTTGCTAAGCATCCAAATTTTGACCACGTGATCTTATGGATGCTGGGATGTTGATAAGAGCAAGGACCGGTTCGGAGTTACCTTTTTCCGGTCTTATTTTAATTTTGAGTGGTTATAAGTCGAGAAATATTTGTACATTTATTAATGATACTTTTTCTTATGCTGTAGGGCAGAGGGGGTCAAACTGGATTTCTTCAAGGGCCGGATCAGCATTGTAGTTCTCCGTGGGCCAGCTGGGAAATGGGGGTGGGGAGAGGGTGAGACAGGACAGACGCCTCCTACAGCAGTTTAGTGGCCAAAATGGAGTGCGGGGGGCTGCACGAGACCCTGCCGTGCCCCCTTTTCAGCCTGAATGGCCTCCTGCAGCACTTTGCTGGCCAAAACAGGCCGTGAGCAGCCCCCCCCACCTCCCCACCGGCCAGAGGCACCACAGGCCGGTCCTTTGCTATTTCCAGACTGTCCCTGCAGACTGGATTTAAGCACCCTGCAGGGTGGATTCAGCCCGCGGACCTTGAGTTTGGCACCCCTGCTATAGGGTCACCCTGAGGTCATTTGTTTGCTTGCTAGTGGTCCTTTAAGATATGGATAACATACTGGTTATATGCAGCTGAATTAGTGCTTGCAGAAACTGCCTTTTGACATAATTATTACAACCAAATTGCTTTCAAAAAGGAAATGGGCCTGATATTTACGGGACCGCCTGTTGCCACCATCAGCCTCCAACCAACTGGTGCGTTCCCACAGGGCAGGCCTCCTCGGGGTGCCACCGTCGGGCCGATGTCACCTGACGGCCCCGAGGGTTCAAGCCTTCTCTGTGGTTGCACCCTTCTTATGGAACAAACTCCCCCCTGAGATTCAGACCATTACTGACCTCCGAGCTTTCCGACGTGCATTGAAAACCCATCTCTTCCAGCTAGCTGGCCTGGCCTGACACCTCAGGGTTATTTTAATATGTTAGTTCAATTTTAATTCTATAGTTAATTTAATTTTTTAACTTTTAACTGTAATTTTTAAACTATCAGCATATCTAATTATTTTAATTGGCTTTTAGGTTTTGTTTATGTGTTTTTTATTTGCTGTACACTGCCCCGAGTCCCTAGGGAGAGGGGGCGGTATATAAATTCAATAAAACTAAAACTAAACTAAACTGATATGATAGAGCCAATATATGCTGGAGTCTCATGATTAGACTCCAAGAAGAACATCATTAAATGATGATCAGTTATCCTTTGTAGTAGTAACGGAGTGTCCAAGTCTATTTCTGCAGTAATGCAGAAATGTATATTATTAGAAGGAACAAAAGTATATAAAGAACAGATGCTGTGCTTAAGACAGAT
Organism: Myanophis thanlyinensis; assembly: GCA_017656035.1. Lineage (NCBI taxonomy): Eukaryota > Metazoa > Chordata > Lepidosauria > Squamata > Homalopsidae > Myanophis > Myanophis thanlyinensis. Next base: position 16,929 of record JAEANM010005634.1, read on the forward strand.
TCAGGGAGGTTAAACTGTATGGCCTTGAACAAAACAATATAGTTTAGCAATCAGTATTCAGAGGTAACCAAAAATGAAATAATTACTACAGAGCTGGTTGCAAGGGCAGACTTTTTTCACCATCTTCCCTAAAGCACAAAGAGAAAGCAATTGGTTAAAGAGAAACAGTGAGAAACACAGTATTAGCAAATAGCATAAAGCACCCGGAGATAAGTAGGAAAACACAACAGGTTATTGTCTTTTGATGACACTGCTTTTAATTCTTGAGTGGCCTTACAGCATGACAACTTTCAAGTAGAGAAAGAGCTACAACATATCCATTTAAGTACATACTTGTTTAGAATTTCTCAAATACACTATGGCAGTGAGGTTTTTTTTTTATAATATAGGGTAATTTCAATTAGTTTTTCAATAATCTGAACCGAATTCAATATAATAACCCTTGACTTCAAAAAGAGTAACAACAAATAAACACACTAGAGCGTATTTGCTGTTTTTACTGTAACTGATACAACTGGCTGATTTATATTTGCGTGAAAGCCGCCTTGGAGTCGCCATGGGTATGTAGGCGGCAATATAAAATTTCTAAAATAAAATAAAATAAATTTAGTCCTCAAAACAATTTCATTTTTCCTAGCAGGTCAGTGCCATCTAAAGTAACAAGGAACCTGTTGAACCTTTTCTACTTTTATGCCAAGTGTATAAAGACATGTGTTATTTGCAACAGAGGTGAGCCTCATATTTGCTAGTAAAGGACCTTTTCCCTACACAATCTATTGACAAAAAAAAAAGACAGACCTCAGGAAAACAGAAAACCTGTTAAAGATTGAGTAAAGCCAAGCCATGCTTCTACAAGCATTGCCAAGTTTTAGGGGACAGCAGAAATCAAGTGCTGCCAAACTGAAGGCATTATCAATTTCCATTATTTTTAGGCTCCCCAAACCTTTCCCCCAAATGGCTCATAGTTCACAGAATATTTTATATACCAAAAAAAACCTCCAACAAAAATCCCATAGAGCAATTATACATGTGAATTAGCCATATCTTTGCTATCAATTATCCTCAAAATAACTACTGTTTACTGAAAATTTTATTTTATTGCAATTTAGTATTTTCCAATAACTTTTTTCCCAGTCTTGGCTAAATCACCATTTAACAGATCATATCTGGGCTCAGAAACTAAGGCATATAAAAATTCAACTACTAATTGAGGAGTAGATCTAAAATCAATTCAAGGGAAGAAATATTTTTGCCCCAATTCCATGCGTGATCGTCTGTCCACACATCACTCATATGACGAGAAGATAGGATAATAATACCTATAAATTATCTAGCCATATCTTTATGCAGTTTGTAGATCAGCTCTAGCCTTCCTAGATTTTTGTAAATTGTGGTAGCAAAAGATCAGATGCCTTCCCTAGTTTCCAACTGAACTGTTAAGTAATGGTGGCCACATAATGTTCAGGGAAAATTATTTTCCTGATCTGAACCACACCAATGGGGAAAACTTTTGTGCCACTTCTCGTGGAGCAGATGTATCCCCCCTAACCTTGCTGAGCTGCTACTGTGTTCAGTCAGTGCTATACTCATACCTGCAAAGCCTGCCTGTTTTCCTGAGTTGACAAAAATAAGTCCAGACAGATGAACAACCATCTGTTCACTTCAGAGTTGTGTGAATTAGGTTCTCATGTTCAGCACAGCTGTCATGTCCACTAGGAAAAGGGTAAGCACATCTCTCTGTCTGGCGTATCTTGTCCCTGGCCATTATTTCTCTCTACGCTACGGAGAAGTTTAAAGGTTTAGGCAAGGAATCCTAAGATTGTCTCCTTGTCACCGGAAGGGTCATATGAAACCACTACTACCACCAGAACCTTTTAGCTGAGCAGCAGGGTAACAATTTCAGAACACTGTTTTCTGTCTGCAAGCTACACTTCTCAGCTAAGCCCCTAAGGTCAGAGAGATACAAGAAGGCAGATGTAAATGGACAGCATGTGATAACAGATCCAAGTAGCCAAAAACAAAGAGACGAGGAAGGAGTAAAGGTGTTACACACAAAGAGCCA
>JAEANM010005635.1:0-19401 GCA_017656035.1 Myanophis thanlyinensis
ATAATAATAATAATAATAATAATCAAACGGTGACCTTCCCCAGTCGAAGGGAGACAAGAGCCGGGGATCGCCCTTACTTCTTGCCTGCCTGGCTCCACCGTTCTCACCTAAATCACCAGATCTCTTCCCTCTCCCGCGTCCTTCCCCCTCTCTCTCTCTCTCTGCTTCATCAGCCCCCCGCCAGCCTTGCAGACAAGCACATCCAAACAATGCACATCTCGGGGGCCCCCACCCCCGTTCCGGCCGCCGAGTCCCCCCTCCCCCAAGTCCTCCACCCACCCATGCAGAACGTCCATGCAACATGACAGTGCAAGCACCGAGGAAGGAGGGAGAGGACGGACTACCTGATTGTGGTGGCGGTGGCGTTAAAACGGGAGGTGGAGGTGGTATGTGGAGCCCTGCACGTCCTGGAAGAGGCATTCAGACGCAACGGGAGCAAGCAAGACGTATTTAATCCGTGCTGCTCCCGCCGCTGCCCTTGCAATGCATGGCTGATGCTTTCCTCCGCCCCTGTAGCTGCCGAGAAAACTGCAGCTTGGGCTTGGTAAGAATGGAAGCGCTGCTACGCAGGCGCACTTCGCGTTGGCTGGGGAAAACGGAGCGGACCGGTGATGGGCATGCGCAATAGGGCCAGGGTACCCACCCCCCAAAAAAGAAAGCACCCCCTCCACCTTCAACTGAGCATGCGCTTCGTATTCCTGGCGCTTCTAATGATCATCACGCATGTGCCGGCCTGCCTTTGCTTAGTGCGCTCGCCCCTCGGTTGCAAACTTGCCGCCGAGCGTTAGGTGGCAGCAGAGATGCGGATTGTTGTTTTTTCCTTCCTCCCCCCCCGCCCCCCGTCTTTCCCGCTTTCCAATGGTCGTGCGGGCGTTGTGTTTTTTTCTTTTCCCGCCGAGATTTACTCGCCCCAAATTCCCGACGTCAAAGAATAAAGAGTTTTACGGAAGGCTTAAACGAGAACTAGCGAACCTATCTACGGTGACGGAATCCGATCGGAACGATAAGGGAGGGGGACTCCTGAACCACGGCCGGAGCGATGATCTCAGCGCGCGTAGTGCGCATGCGTTCCCGAGGCGTGTGCCGTAATGGTGTACAAGCGCCGCAACATGGACTGCTGCATACCTTCGTTAGTACGCTTACGCCGGGGAGGTGGGGGCACTGTTTGCGTGAAGGCGGAAGGGTGCTTCCGCGTGGTTGGAGTTTTCCTTCCGGGTTTAAAAGTTGTGGGGGGGGGAGGGGGGAAAGGCACCAAGGGGGCGGGGCGCGCTTATAGTAGTCCGTACTTGAGTTTATCGTGCGTTCGTTTTATAAAACCGCCTAACGATTTGAAATTTGACTTTTGGGCCAGGCTTGTTTTCAACGTCAGGCCCATTTTACTGGCACTGCCTTAAAAATACTCGAGAAATTAAAAGAGTTGTCGCATGCAACTATTTATTTATTTATTTTTGCCCATCCATAAATTCCATAATCACAAGGGCATTTTCGAATGCATACCAGAATAGAATAACAGAGTTAGAAGGGACCTTGGAGGTCTTCTAGTCCAACCTCCTGCTCAAGGAGGAAACCCTGTAGCATTTCAGACAAATGATTGTCCGATCTCTTCTTAAAAACCTCCTGTGCCACAACCTTCATAGGCAAGCTATTCCACTTACCGTAACTGTTCTGTCAGGAAATTTCTCCTTAGTTTTAGGTTGGATGAAAAATAAAAAGATTAAAGAGAAAGATTTAAAAAAATAAAAGCAACTAAATGCAGCAGAAAGATTGATAATTTAAATAATTCTGTGGCTGCCACTACAAAAAAAGAGGTTACATTAAGGTTGTACTGTTTATGGAAATTTTAAGTTAGCAAAACATGAAATTATAGAAACACTAAGTATGAAAAGGATTTAAAAAACACAAATACGATTTCCAATCCATTATGAACCCTACCCAGACACTTGCATGACACATCTACTTAGGATGTGTTTTTATGCCAAGAAAGTTCCTTCAAATTACTTAGATCAGACCATGTTGCACAGTTCTGTCATGTAACTTTCTAATTAGTTTTCCCATCAGGCAAAAACTTTTGGGGCATGGGATTTTATTATTAGATTATATCAAAAGGAACAAGATAATTTGACCTATCAAGAAGGGAAAATGCAGGACCTTCCAAAGGCGTTGAATTCCAACTCCCTTCAGAGAGCCAGTTTGGTGTAGTGATTCAGGTGATGGCCTAGGAAGCAGGAGAAGCCTCACCTAGGCAAGAAAGTCGATTGGGTGGGTGAATGGGGTCAATAGAGAAGCCTGCAGGGAAGATTGCAAAGCAGAAAAGACATTGGATTTGACATTTTTGAGGATTTCCATTGCAGGGAGGGGAAATCCTGCACATTGACGGAATGGCTTCAAATCTAATAAAAGCACTAGCAAACACCAGCATTCTATAAGGTTCAAAACACTGGGATTTACTACGCTGTTTCAACAAAAAAGATGATCCACCTTGAAAAAAAGCCCTATCATGTTTTTGAGCTCATGCAATGAAATTAAGCCCCACCTACAAAATTAACCCTGCCGACCCTGGGGTCTCGGGGGTGCAGGCGAAGCACACAGGTAAAAAATAAACTAGGGTGGAGATGGATGTGGAGCTGCCTTACTTACCAGGTTGCACACTCCGACACCTGCCTCGCTGCCTTCTGTGGCTGCTACTTCTGCGGCTGCTTGCTGCCACTCACACACATCGCCCAGCCTCCATTTCACCTTCAGATGCCTTCCAGAAAGCCCTCTGCACCCAGTAATAGAGCTCTGGGGTGATCCAGAGCTCTCTTATTGGCTGCAGAGGACTTTCTGGAAGGCATCTGAAGGCGAAACGGAGGCTGCAGCGATGAGTGGGAGTGGTGGCAAGGGGCCACAGAAGAAGTGGGCCAACAGTGGGCTCCTGTTCGGCAAGGTTGTGTGTGCCACTGCCAGGAGATGAGTCAATAATTAGAACCCTCCAAAAAGAAGGCCTAGCTGTTTTGTGGGGGGGTGGGGGGGAGTCAAAAGAAAATAAGACCCAGCCTTCATTTTGGAGAAAAATGGGGTAGCATTTTCCCCTCCATTAAATTAAACACTATTATAATGTTTGAATTGAGTCTAAATGCAAAAGAGTGGTTTGGTTGAGTAGAAAAAAGTTTTGCAGAGTTCATCCAAGCAGTTTGATGAATGAAAAGCATGCAAGATTGGACTTCATGGCCCTAAGAAATGGCTATCTGTATTGTTTGACTTCCTTTAAAATTAAATAATGGGGCCTGGTTGTTTGGAAAAGAGGGACATTAGATTTACTCCTTCTAAATCCTACCTTGATAGTATCATTGCTCTAATTTACGATAGTGAATGTGACCTCCTTTGTAATCAATACAAAATTATTTTAGCACTGGTAATAGGCCCATGTTCCAGACTGCAGTTGGCTAGCTGAGAAGGTACAAATCAAAAGGGAGAGCACGTACATACCTCTGTTCTAGTTGCCAGGTGCAAGCAACTGATTATTGCATTAGGCAACACAGGAGTGGATTTCAGTTTACATTTATGACTACGACTTGATTCTACAACAGATAGTAGTTGTATGACTATAATTTATTCCAATTCCCAAGACTTGGGAGTTCTTTTTTTTTTTTCAAATTCTTAAAGGAAAATTTTGAGGAGCTTATTGCCTTCAGGAACAGAGAAAAGCTTTGCTGGCATGTCATTCTCGACTTAGATCCATGAGGGCGAACCTATGGCACGGGTGCCATAGGTGGCACACAGAGCCATCTTGCTGGGCACACAAGCTATCGGCCAAAGTACCTCCAGCTGAGCAAGCACATGCAATTGTGCATGCAGAACTGCAGAGACCCAGCTGGTCTTCAGGCATCCACTGTGCATGTGCGCGATTGCAGCAGGAAATCCAGCTGGTCTTTGGAGTTCTCTTGTACATTCACACGTGATTGCTCATTTGTGCATTAGTGCCTGCGCACAGTATGTGTGCATTGCACACGGAAAAGCTGCATGCATGTGCAGATGGTGCAGTTGCACATGCAGCACACATGAAGGAGCCTCATGCAAGGGCAGATGGCACACGCAAAGCACGTACTTTTTGGCACTCGGTAAGTAAAAGGTTTGCCACCACTGTCTTAGATTAAATAACTACAGTTTTCTTTCAATCGGCTGGATACACATTGTGCTTAAAATAACAAAATGACCAAAGAAAAAAATTTTCTTTCTTTCCCTCAGCTAAAATCTTTAGGTTACTAGTGAAGTAATTTTTCTATGTCTTCAACTGCTTTGGAGAAATATTTAGGAAACTGTTTTTTACACTGCCATGTTAGAACATGCAAAATTTTCCCTTCTGAGCTTACAGTAGAGGAACGGTATAGAAATCTTATCTTCTCCAAGAATTAAAAGATATAGCTTCATCCATAAAGTTATCGGTGTATAGCTTGTTCCAAATTCAACATTTGGACACAGTTTGGCCCAATTACATTTTTTTCAAGGACCTCATTTTATCCTGAGTTTTTATTATAATACAGGTAGCCCCCAACTTACAACCATTCGTTTCGGTGACTGTTCAAAGCAACATTACTGATAAAAGTGACTTATGACCATTGCAGCATCCCTATAGTCATGTGATCATAAATCAGACTCTTGGCAGCTGATTCATATTTATGATAGGGTGACCATATTTGATTTCCAAAAAAGAGGACGAGAAAAAATAGTCTCTACTTACTAATTATGTTCCAAGATACGAAAGTATCTTGTACTTGTTCTCAAGCGGCGGGGGGGGGGGGGGGAAGCTCCGCAGGGGCTCTTCTCCCACTGCCCAGGTGCTGCTGATGGGGAAAAGCAGCTCCCGCAAGACGAGCATGCACTCCATCGCGGGATTTCTAAGCGCGATGTAGCGCATGCTCGTCTTGCCGGAGCTGCTTCTCCCCATTTGCCCGGACATGACATCTCCACTTTTTACGTCCAATCCAGGGCGTCTGGGTGGGTTTTATAAATGTATAAAACCTACCCGGACGCCCCGGACTGGACGTAAAAAGTAGACATGTCCGGGCAAAAGAGGACGCTTGGTCACCCTAATTTATGATGGTTGCAGTTTTCAGAGTCGTGTGATCACCTTTTGCAACCTTCTGACAAGCAAAGTCAATGGAGAAGCCAGAATCACTTAACTACGTTACTAATTTAACAACTGTGGTGATTCATCTAACAACTATGGCAAGAAAGGCCATAAAATGGGACAGAACTGTATTATGGTTGTAAGTCAAGGACTACTTTTAATATGGCTGAGAAATATAACCACTGTGAATTATGAGATGTGGCAAAATATATACATATAATTAGTGCCTTTAATTTTTTTTGTAGCCCAGACAACCACATAATTTATTTGCTTATGTTTAACCAGCCTTTTTTCTTCTCTGAAGTGTAAGGAGAACTGAATTACCAGTTTGTTGGAATTTTGCATCTAACTCATATATACACACCACTATTACAGTCACTTGACCAAAATCCAACAGTGGATGAAACAAAGTAAAACAGTTTGTGACTAAGTCACTGATATGATCAAAGTTGTCTGCTTTCCCAGACAGTGGAACAGCACTTCCACTGTTCATAGAAATGGAATCAAACTGGCCTGATAATAACTGTACATAAAACAAATCAAAATTGTCTGAGTATTTTGTCAAATAGAATATTCTTGCCTCATAAAAATAGTCAGGCATAAATTCCTATATAGCTCACTGGCTTCTTGTTCAAGTTCAATCCTTTTCAATAGACTTCCCAATAATGGGAATAATGCTTCTCACCAATCCTGTTATCCCATCCCCCAGGTTCAGGAACCACCTACCTATATCAAAAGGCAAAAGGTCTTATTGACTGAATTCATACAAAACAAGTCACATTGTTTTGGCTTAGCTTACTGGATAAACATAACCTTTCTGTTTTTTATACTTACAACTTAGTGCACTGTTTCCCAACCTTAGCCAATTTAAAATGGTGTGGCTGGGCTATCCTAAAAGTTGAAATCCATACATCTTAAAATGGCTAAGGTTGCAAAACACCTTAGTGGATTGCATAAATGTAGAATCTAGACAAGTACAGTTCATTCAACAATGTGATTAACAACAATGAACCCAGCTATTATCTCCTGTCAGCAGCTAACTAGATTTTAAAACTCTCCCCGGCTTCAGGCAAGTCTTTAAATAGTAAGTGGAAGCTGTTTTACAAGCTCCGTGAATTTATGGGAGGGGAAGAATGGATGGGAAGCAGAGGAATAATGCTTCTCTCACCAATCCGATTCTTCTCTCAAAAAAACCCCCATTTTCTTGTTACATCAGAAATAGCTTCAAACGATTCCTTTAGATTTAGAAACTATCCTGAAGCTCTGCCAATGAATAGGAATGTGAGGAGAATGTGGCTGAATTTACACATCATTATCAGTTTTGGGTATTTAACCATAATTAACTAAATAAGACATAATTGAGAGGGTTCATAAACCATGCTAAAGCCAAGACCAAGCAATCTACTTACAGCTTGACATAACCTATGAAACCAATGTTGCCTTGGCAAGCCCATTACTGTGATTTCCCTGCTTATTTGGGGTGTACCTGTCATATGGTGTTCTTTGACCTTCAGCATGCTTACTTACCTGAATTCTTGAGTCCAGAGATTTCCCATCACTTTTTTTCAAAAATGTCCAGTCTTAATAGTTTGAAACTTCTTTATATCATACCTAGGATTACCAAAGTGTGCTTGTTTTTTGCCTAATTGAATTGGTGAAATTTTATTTCCTGTTCTATATCACTATGCCAAGAAAATATTACATTTGAGATGCCTGCCTCTCAGGTATTCTTACAAATTCATAATACACTAATAAAGTTGGAAGAGCCAAACAGCGGTAATAATGGGGGGGGGGGGTTCATTATCTATTCAATTTCTGTGTGCTATATACTGTATCTGTTAAGAACACTAAAGCTTTCATAAGATTGGGTGACCTTACTCTAAATATATTTCTTCATTCTCCCAGTGCTAACAACTGTTTTTTGGAAAGAAGTAAATCTTATGAAGTCTTATGAATGTATTTTTTTTGTCAGTTAGGACTTTGTACACCTTTTAGTTCAATGAACAGAATCATCAATATGCACTCTCCCTGGCAGAAGTGGAAGAACAAATAATGACACAACATCCCATCCATTTGTTATGGAAACTATGTTTGGTTAAGTATCAGATGTCTGGCTTTAACTCATGTGCTTAGCCGGCAAGATCTATGTATTTATAACGTCGGAAGTCCTAAACACTAAAACAGCAAAACAATTTCTTTCCAAGCCTTGAAGTTTATTTCAAAATCTGGTTTGAGCAATGATAATATATGAATAATTGTTGGTTTTACAATTTTACACTGGACAGAAGAATGCAGTTTTTCCAGACAAATATGTGCCCAATAATATTAATATTCTACATTAGATACAACATAACAAAGAAGGATTTAGCAAAGCAAGAAAACCAATGTCAATGCTTAAGCAATCTGGTTCTGTATCAGCATCTTGGCATTGTAAAAAAATGAGATAACTTCAGAATAGATCAGGGCTTGGGAACCTGTGGCCTTTGTTTTTATTTATTTATAAAATGTAAAACAATTGTATAGTCACCTATCTTAAAACCAATTCTGGGCAGTTTACAACTAACAATACATGTAATAATAAAACAATTCACCCTCCTAAAAAATAGTAAAATCTGGTACCAAAACACTTTTCTGTTGGAAATCCGCATTCTCATTTCACTTCATCCTGACTTCATCCTATCGCAGTGCTTGGGGAAAAATATTCTCCAGAAGGATAAAAAGATGAGGGCCTGAAGACACACTTCCAAGAATACACAAAATGCCAGTGTTTAAGAGAAGGGACTTGGAGCACGGATGTAGCTGAATTATAAGTACCAGTATCTTGTGACCCTTTATTTGCTTGGCTATTGAAAATGCAGTTATCTGGAAGGATTAAATTACTGTCCTGATGAAAATTGAATACTCAAATTAGCATTTTTCTGTAATATTAAATGCCTTCTCTGTTGTTGCTTCTGTTCAGTGGACAAGTATTGCCCCCAAAATTCAAATGGGCCTCACCCTATTGGACTTTTGCAGGGCTCTGAAAACTTAGATGTTCCACAGGGATCTGAGCCAGGAGGTTAAGTAAGCCCCGCTGTCAAATTGCATTGAATTGAAGACAAGTGTTTTTTGATCCAAGGCACACATTATTGTTTTTATGAATTTTATTGATTTTATTTAATCTCTGTATGCTGCCCAAAGTCACCTTTATGAGATGTATGGCTATTCAATTCAATTCAATATTGTCAATGCACATTGTGCATTGTGCAGCGAAACTGAATGCGCTTCCATTGGTAGTCACACAAAGCACAGAAATACAGAATACATTCAAATACAGAATACATCTCCAGGCTATTCAAAAGGCTGGATTCAGAAATGGTGTTTTAGAGCTGACAGGCTCCGTTCATACCCAAAGGGATCTAGAGGGAGTTGGGAAAGAACAGGTAGGTGATGAATAATTTTCACTATTTCCCCCTTTTTCCTATAGCCCCTTAGAATATTGCCCCAGAGGCACAACACTCTGAAACAGCATGATAGATGAAGCCTCTGGCTTGCAAAAAGGAAACAGCAATACACAGAAAACCTATGTTCATTCTTTCTTCTCTAGCAAGCATCTTTTGAGTGCAGTTCAATTTTAGATTAAGCTGTTATTAGAAGCTTGGCAAAATCCCAACACATAGGGTTCATTGTTCATCATTAACTGTTTTCATAAACTGATATTCCTACTCTTAAAATCTACACTGCAATTATAAACTACATTTTACAACATAGAATGTGCTATTACACTGAGAAAAGGCAAAAGTTTTGTTGGTAAATATTTGCTTGTGCAAAATGTGCTGCAAATGAAAAACAAATCTCTACTGGTATAAAATAAATATTGGTGGAAAATGAAGTCTTACTTAAGCAAATGAAATTTACTGCCCCCTGGTGTATCAACATGTTAAAGACTGGGGGCTAGTTTTCCCTCCTAAAGATCTGAACACTTTGTTTAGATTAGTACATTTTATAACTATGTACATAGAAGAAAATATTTCACAGGCCACTGAATTCTATTAAAGTTATCAGATAATATATAGACATAAACCCAGAGAGTGCGAGAGAGAAAGAATCTCCAAACTGGCTCTCAGAGTATTCATTATTTACTGAATATAATTAACTGATTTATATTTGCATCTTGTTTCTTCTTCACATCAGTTACATAAGTGCCCCCCCCACTTTTAAATTTCCCAAACACAATCCTTTTACTCATACTTTCTCAGACATATTGATGTGATTGCTTTTAAAAAGGCCTTTAACAGGAGTTCTGCAGATGGTAAACATTATTAAAAAATTTTCCATGGTCCAAATGGATCATCTACAGGTAATTGTATAGGTGAAAAGATTTCTCATTTCTGATTATGCAAACGTATTTGGCATTCTGTGTTTGTGAGATGAAATAAAATCTGATAAGTACAGTGTAGCAGCTTTAAGTCAGATAGAAAGATTAGGTTCAGTCATTGCCCCATCTAAGCTAAAATGCTGCAATAATCACAACAGACATCGAAACAAAATAGTATGTCATGTGCAAGCGAATCTAATAACTTACAGATAATGCTAAAACATTTCTTTCTAATTCTCTAATTCTACTAATGCTACTCATTACAAAACTAATAGTAATAGTGTGGGTGGCTTTAAGGATGCATTGTCATCATAATTGGTTGTGAAATAAGAACTCCTACATGTTCAACTGGATGGGTGCAATGAATTTTCCTGATGGCCACGTACACTGGGAAGTCTGAACTATGGCCTGTATTAAGATAGGGATATTTACCATTAAAAGACTCCTAAATTGGGACAACGGTAGGCAAATCATGATGCAATTGTCAATGATTAAGAGAGATCTTGGAGTCATGCTTGATAAAAACGTCTATCATTAAAAAAAGACAAAGTAAAACTGCCCATGTTCACTTATATAAATCTGTAATGTGACAACATTTGGAATGCTATTTATGATCTCCACCTCAGTAATTATTGTGGAGCTAGAAAAGAGCAAGCAAAAAACAACTCCTATAAAAGAAAAAATTAGCTAGAAAGAAGGCAGGTAAGAAGGAATGCAATAGAGATATGTCATACTTCAACCGCATACAATAATAATGTTTTTATCATTTTCATAGTTTCTCATAGCATGAGGGTTTTAAAACCAACCAAAAAGGCTAGGAGGCATCCCTGATTTCCAAAGTATCTTTTAATAGAAAAAGAATCATGTCATTAATAGTTATTCAAGATATAAAATTAAAATGAACTCAATCATTTTCCTCAGTGAGGAAAACTAAATCCACCCTGGATTTATAGCTAGACTCTATTATGAAATAAAACTATTATATAAGTCCATTTTTTAATATTATGCAAGGTCCATCAAATTCTAAGTGTCAACATGATGTTGAAATCTGAATATCTACATTTCTCAAAAAGCAGGGAGGCAATTCAGTGCTTTCTAGATATTTGGAGAGTCTTCTACACCTTTGATCTTGGATAAAGCTAAATAAAATCTGCAGCATATTTGTAATATAAATTTATTAAACCTAATACTCTGAAAATTATTTGATTTGCAGACTGTCTTGTTTTTTATTTTGCGTGTGTGTTTTGTGTTTATTTTAGCTATCTTGTTTACTCGTTTACATTACATTGCCATATAGTTTTAATATCAAAAGTATGTACAATTTTACACTTGTATCATAGTATTAACTTTGCATTAGTAGTCCCTATAATTGTTATCAATCTGTTATTCTTTATCCTGAAATCTTAGTCCTGTAATGGAATTTTATGATTGATGATGATAGTTTTGAACTTCAACTCTAATCAGCATTAGCCCAAAGTCAATGGATTATGGAAATTTCAAAACAAATTCTCAAACATTAAAGTCTTTTCTTCCCAGCTTTTATTCATTCTTAATCATCACCTAGAATTAGAAGTCGGGAAAAGAATCTCCTTAGTGACTAATTTTTAATAAATAATATTACTAAGAGCTATTCAAGACCCCCTTAAGTCTCAGCTGTGTTACAAAGTACAGGTAGCCCTTGAGTTACAACAGTTCATTTAGTGACCGTTCAAAGTTACAGCACTGAAAAAAGTGACTTCTGACCATTTTTCACACTTATGACCATTGCAACATCCTCATGGTCACGTGATCAAAATTCAGATGCTTAGCAATTGACTCATATTTACAAGTTGCAGAATCCCAGGATCACAGTGATCTTTCTTGCCAAGCAAGTTCAATGGGGAAGCCAGATTCAGTTAACAACCCTGTTACTAATTTAATTAGAGTGATTCATTTAAGGGTGGCAAGAAAAGTCGTAAGATGGAACAAAGCTCACTGAACAAACGTCTCAACTCGGACAGCTCAGCAGCTGTTCAAAGGCTAGTTCCAAAATAGGGGGGATTAATAGAATAGAATAAATAAAGCACCAGCAAAACTTCCTCATCCTCGAGGTTCGTCCAAAGCTCAATTGATGGGGATGATGGGCTTCCTGGTAGCTCTATTTTCAAAAACTCCCTTTTGTTAAGTGAAGCTGGGGGGGGGGGGGGAGGAATCCGGCGAGACGGCAGCTCCTGCGTTATTTTTTTTGCCACACCGACATGGTGATCCACTCCGCCACTCCGGATCGAAGAAAGCGGGAATCTAAACCCACCATGTCGTTCGCCCAGCTTTTGCACATTTCTGGCAAACGACGCTCTCAGCCCAGGCCGATCTTGAAGCGAGACGTTTCGTCTGCCCGCCTAGGAAGCCGCTGGGCAGCCTGGTATTCGTTTCCATGCCAACGATGCGCGGGAACGTCTCATTTCAAGCTTCTCCCCCGCCCGCCCCCCATCCCAGCCTAGGAGTGCAAATCGCGCCAAAACTGAGAAAGGTCCCCTGTTCTATGGTCGCCGCTGTGCCGAGCGCACAGGAAATCACGCGACGAGAGCCTTCCCGGGCCTGCCGCTCTGGGGTGTTTTCTCTCTGGTTGGAGCCCAAACTGAGGAGTGGAAGCGAGCGATGATGTTCCGGCTGGAGTTTTTCTTTCTCGGAGGGCTGTCTTGCGCGTTGCCCGGACAGCGCGGAAAACTTGTGCCTTAAGGGCGGACGGCAGCAAAGTAGCCAATGGAAAAGCGAGCCAGCACCTTTGGGTTCACGGCGGCAGCAGCAACAGAAAACAAGCTGCTCCTTCATGCCGCAGTCTTTTTTTAGGGAGGCAGTCAGTCAGACGGGCTCACGCGACGGCGGCCGAGGAGGACCCTTTTTCTGCGCTGACGGTTGACGGGGAGCGCGTGGCGAGCCCGTTGGTTTTGCGCACGGTCCCAGGAGGCGCGAACCTTCGTCCCTGTGCACGAGCCATGTCAGTCAGCGAGATGTTTATCACCTTGCAGGGGGTGCTTACCGCCGACCAGGATATCCGCGAGGTAAGAGCAGGGGGAGGGGCCCTGGGCGCCCCCTCTCCGGCAACGGGACTGTAACTCCCAGGATTCCCAGCCGTGGCTGGGAATTGTAGTCCTTACCCGTCCGGAGAGGGAGTGGATGTAAGGTGTGTAATGGGTAGTACTGGTTGAAAGGAAAAAGGGAAAGCTTTTGTTGCCCTTCCTACACGCACCTACCGACCCTATGCCTGCCTACCTACCTATATTACATGGGTTTGCATAAATTTGGTGAATAATCCTGGTCTAAACCAGTACAGTATTTCCCAAACTGTGATCCTAGGTCCTTTTCGGGGTGGTGTCCCCCCCAAGTGCATCTCAGGAATCTAGAAAATCAAAATGATTTGCTAGATATTGAAGCAAATTTGCTAAAATGTAAAACAATTTCATTCTAAAACAAAACAAAAACAGGATCTTCCATGAAAACATTGGCTAACTAGGTTTAATATATCATATTTTACATGATGCTGCAAACAAATATTCTACAAATGCATCCATTTTAATTTTTGATATAGTAAATATTGACAGGGTGTTCCATAATTTTTAGAAATGGAAAGGGGTCCTGAGAGCAAAAAAAAAAAAAAAGTTGTAAGAAGCACTGGTCTAAAATGTGGCTGTATTTATATTACAGGTAATCCTTGATTTATGACCATAATTGAGTTCAGTTGTGATTGTGTTGAGGCATCATTTGATTAGGCCTGCTTTTATGACATTTTTGCAGCAATACTTAAATGAATCCATTTCCCAAATGGGCTTTTTTTTTTTTTTCCAAAAACCCAGGGGAAAAAATCAGTCACATGACCTCAGGATAGTGCAAATGGCCATAAAGGTGAGCTGGTTGCCAAGCATCCAAAATAGAATCACATGACCTGGTACAGCTGTCATAACTTCAAAAATGGATTATAAGTAGCTCTGGGAAGGTCCCTTGTAACTTTGAAGAATCTTTGTTACCCGTCATGAATCTAGTCAAGACTAGTCAAAGGAAGGGAAAGACAGGGAAGATAATGTTTTAATTATGTTTTGATGAAGTGGAAAATCTGATGTATTCTGCACCTGTCATTCAGCATAACTGTTAACAAGGGTTTTATTTGCCTTGGGTTGCCTTCTCGTTTTAGTTTTTCCTCAAAGAAAGTGATGATGTAACTGATATAACTCATCTTCAGGTCAATCTACTTGGAAATTTTAATCATTTGCAGATAATTAATTATAAATGTTTCTGATTCCTTTGGAGGGTTCCCAGTTTCATTAGCTCAATCATTCTAAAAGCATTATGACTTTGCTTCTTCCTGTCAACTCCATATAATAATATTTGTATTTGTATTATAATACAGATGCTGTTACGAGATTCCAAATTAGTCTAACTTGCAGTTAAAAGAAAATTACACCTAATATGTTGAAGCTAATCTGCACAGAATAACATTTGACTCAAGTAACACATTTCTATGATATATGTTACACCCAGTTGGAATTTTTAAGTGGTCTCAGATCACAAGTTAATGTACCACATGTACTCCAATAGTATTCATTGGCAATTTTTTACAAAAAGTAATGGAGGAAAAGCAAGGCAGTTAAAACACAGTTTAAAGACTTATTTTCACAGAAATTTTTCACTAAATGTGTTTTCTCTAGGTAAAAAAAAATCACAAAGCCCATGAATCCCCAACCTTATGTGTTTTGGCAGACAGTGTATATGGGCATCTTAAACTTAGCAAATAGTAAAAATAAAAAACATCAACAATAAAGGTAGAAAGTAGTATTGTACTGTTGTTTGTTGATGCAATAGATATAAAGTCAGATAGATTGTATCATGTTACAGGTACCAACTGCTTCATTTAGCAACTGTTTGAAGTTACATCTGTAAAAATAGCTTTGACTAATCCACACATTTATGACTGTCACAGCATCCTGCAGTCATATAATTGCCATTCAGGCATTTTGCAACCAGCGTGCATTTAGGACCATCACAGTGTTAGTGGACGTCACAAGTAGCTTGCAACAAGCAGAGTTAAATAGAGCAGAAGTAAAATTTTAAGCCACAGTAATGTGATATTTTGCTTAACAACCAAATGGGAAATGAGATTGTAAGTCCATTGCAGTCATGTAAATTTCTGCTTAGTGGTTGCAGTGCTTAGGATGGAATTGTTGATCACTAAGCGAGGACTGCCTGTACTGTAGTATTGAAGGGAATTGGATCCTCAAAATGTATTAGGCCTATAAAAATATGTAAATCCTTTTCCTGTTGGAATAAGAAAATTAGATGATTTCTTAATAGCTTTTGAAGGCGCCCAGAATTGGGTAGAGGGAGACTTAGTTGTCTAAATTCTCATATGGCTATGCAAATAGATACTTCAATTTTTCTGTCAGCTGAGGTCTTTTATAACATGAGTATATGTTTAAGTCAAAATGTAACTTATTATGTATGTATTCATCTAGAAATCCCAAATCCAAGAGTTTGTGTTATATCTTTAAAGTGATTGGATTGCTTATGGTAAACCAGGTTTGACCATAATATTAGGAAAAAAGACAATTATATTAGTCTTGTGTGAACTGTTGTTTTTAACAATCATGCTCACAGAATTTATCATCAAATACAGGAAATTAGGAAAGTTGTTCAAGCTCTGGAGCAAACTGCCCGGGAAATTTTGACTGTGCTTCAAGGAGTCCACCAGGGTTCTGGATTTCAGGCCAGTAAGTCCAGCTTTGTTTGTTGTATTCAGTATATCACACTGTTAGGAAAGAATGGAAAATTTTGATCCTACAAAACAGTTGCCACCAAGTAACATGGGGAATATATTTTCTTACTCAAAATGGCCTTGCATTTGTTTATCAGAAATGTGGGGACTGAAAGTAATCCATTTTAGGTATTTAGCCAGTCAATAAATACTCTTTTTAGTTATTTAGTAATACCTGATACATCATTTGAATGGTGTGGTAGCAAAATGTTTCTTAAGCCTTGAAAATTTAGGACAAGAACGGGCAGGCTTGCATTTGGTTCCCAATCCCCTCTCGTAGTGTCCCAAATTGTGCAGCTGAATTTCGTTGTCCAATCCCTTAGAACAAAAGTATGATTTTTCCTGATCATTTTTGGCAGAAAATCTTTTCAAAGTGTGTTAAAAATTCTTTTAGAGTGAATATATCAATGTGCATATAAACAAAGTGTACACATCTTAACAGCTCCTTCCTCGAATCTTACTCAGGCACTTTGGTTTGTTAGCATCTGCTTACTATGGTCCTTAGGAGTGGTGGGATTCAAATAATTTAACAATCTCTTCTCTGCCTTAATTACCAGCTGAACCAGCAGTTTTCTGAACTGCTTGGAAAGTTCACAACAGGTTCTAGCAAATAGGTGTGAACTGATTGAATCCCCCCTCTGGTCCTTAGTCACAAAAAAAGAAACAGAGAGAAAATAGGCTATCTATTGCAGAAGGTTTTATTTTCCCAGCTTAAGACATAAAAGGGCTAGATCAAAATTAGCCATCACAAATTTGTTTCATTTAGTTGAGAATGTTGAAAACTTTAATCTGGACCAATTTCTTTTAATTCTGAATTTGTTTTTTGTTTTTTTTTGCAGCTCATAAATTTATGCTTGAAGACATACAATTTCAATACCTTTTTTTAACTTGCTATTTTCTTTTAATTTCAGTACCAAAGAAATGTCAGAAGGCTCGAGAACACTTTAATACTGTTAAAATACATCTGGCTTCTCTGAAAACAAAGTTTCCTGCAGATCAGTATTACAGGTTAGTGAATTCCTCTCTTCCCTTCCCTCAATATATATTTGACACAGATTTCAAAAGGGAAAAAATGATAAAAATGGTAAAAGAGTTAGAGGAAGCTAATTCTAAAAAAATATTTGATATATTAATCTTTAGTGTTTGTATATTAAATAGTAAGTGACTTGTTGTGGAAAAAGTATTATTTGAGAAATTGTTGTGGGGTGCATGTGTTATAGATTAACAAGAATAATTTGGCTTCCTGGAACCAATCACATATAGTCATAACTTGTTGCATCACAAAGTGTGTTGACCTTCAATAGAAGAGCAAGATGCACATATATTTTCCTATTGATGTTTGATTATACTACCATTGAAATGTAGGCATGACTCGGGTATCATTAAAAATGCTCATAAAATGACTATATTTCAATCAGGTGTTTTTCCATACAGATTTCATGAACACTGGAGGTTTGTGCTCCAACGACTGGTGTTCTTAGCAGCATTTGTTGTCTATCTGGAAACAGAAACCTTGGTGACACGGGAAGCTGTTACTGAAATTCTTGGAAGTAAGTTAATAAGACTTGGAGAAAGGCTTGACATGGCATTAGGAATCTCGTGTTCGTTACCAAAATAGTTTGCCTAATTATTTTTTAATTCATGTATATTCCTTTTCAGTTGAAGCTGAAAGAGAAAAAGGCTTTCATCTGGACATTGAGGATTATCTTTCTGGAGTATTGACTCTTGCAAGTGAGCTGGTATGTAGAATATTGTACAGCTATATTGTTCATCCAATTGAATAGAAAGAAATAGCAAGTTAATGCACGGATAAAGTTAATTCGGTTTCTTCTGACCGAATATTCTCATTGGATGAGGCAATTTCAAATGTTGGCTAAAAAATTATGGGAAGTGTGAAAACTCAATTTATTTGGAGGACAGCAAGTGAGGAAGGTACACCTAAAGAGCATTGTTTATTTCCTTGTTGGCTGATAGATTAAAGTTGCTTGTTAGCCTCCTTTAATTAGTAAGTTTTTAGATCAAAGGCTTTTGAGATTGGGGATTCTTCTAAGGCTACATTTCCCAACCTTGATGCTTTCCAAACATCTGGATTTCAAGTTCATGCTTTCTGAAAATAATCAGAGTTGCAAAGAGTGTGTATTTGTATCCTATTAACATATAGGTATTCTAATGGAACTCCAGTGAGGTGTAACAGGCTTCATTCTGTTTTATTTATTTAATAGTC
Source organism: Myanophis thanlyinensis (assembly GCA_017656035.1). NCBI lineage: Eukaryota > Metazoa > Chordata > Lepidosauria > Squamata > Homalopsidae > Myanophis > Myanophis thanlyinensis. The sequence continues at coordinate 17,477 of JAEANM010005635.1, forward strand.
TAGGTTAGCCGTGAACAGTGTGACATCTGGGGACTATTCTCGGCCACTTCGCATCTCTGTTTTTATCAATGAGTTGGATTCAGGATTCCGCCTGCTCAATTTGAAAAATGATTCCCTGAGGAAACGCTACGATGGCCTCAAGTATGATGTCAAGAAAATAGAAGAGGTGGTTTATGACTTGTCAATCAGAGGTCTCAGCAAAACAGCAACTGGAGGTGCTGGTGAGGAGAAATAGAAAAGGTCTCACTGAACTGCATTCATGATTACCTCAGTAATGTGGCCAATGAAAGAGAAGCTTTAACTGAGCTCTCTAGCAGTAATGTAAAAGAACCACAAGCTGCAAACTATGTTTTCCCCCATCTGAACACTTGTGTCTGAGTGGAAACCTTCTAAACTGTTCTGTAAATCCCCCAACCCTAGTGGACTCTGTTTGCAGTATAAGTTACTATGATAAAAACTGTATTTGTGAATTATGACCTTTATTGTCTAACAGTCCTGCAGTCCCAAACATGATAATCAGTTGCTACTGTATCTTAATATCAGGCTGAGCTGATTCTTTCTGGACCTGTCCATAATTCACATTTAGTACAATGAATGCTCGTTTTAAAAGGAGCACTTGATTTCAACATGTGTAAATACATTTGTCATTAGAGTGAAATCAGAATGCTTCAATTTCTATTCTTGTTAGATTGTGAAATTTCAGATGTAAAGTAATCGGTTTGAGAAGTGAACACGTTAGGAATTTATTTCTAAATGATCATTATATAGTACAGAATGTCTATTCTGAAGTAGGCCAATTTTTAAACATTGGAAAGAACTGTGAACCATTCCTAATACATTTATATGCATATTCTTAGTCCATATCCAGTGTTTTTTTTTTAATTTGAGAACATAAAAATGTGTTTGTGGTTTATTTAGGGAAGGGCAAAGGGGGATTTGCAATTAATTTGCACTTGAGTTATTTTAGTGGTCCATTCAGTTTAAAATAAGGTTCTAAGTAGATCTTTAGCAAACAGGGTAGAGAAAAATGTCAACTAAATCCTAATTATGCTTACCTGAATGCAAGTTGTTTTTATTCAACTCATTTCCAGAAAATATACATAAGATCACAGCCTTAGAATAATAAGATGCAGTTGTTAAGCAAACTGACTTTATATGGATGCTTATTCTGTTTCCTATGTTAATAGTTGATTGTCATCTTCATTGTCATTCAGACATAAGCTACATATTTCTGAAATGTATAATGACATGTTTGATATACAACATTTTGCATATACAATGTTTTGTCTCATTCTTTCTCCATTGTGTTTTTTGAAAAAGATTATCTTCCAAAGAATAAAAAACATGTACTTTATGATAATTCATATAGCATTCTTGTTTATAAAGTTTTTCCTTGTTCTGGTTGCTGTTTTTGAATTGTTCAATGGGAAGCAAATACTTCCTTTGTTAAAGTTGTTAAATAAAAATAGAAATACATTTTTTAAACATGGCATGTGCTTGTAAGCCCATGATTTACACTTCATCCAAGATAATGCCCATAATGGTTTGATAATTTGTTTAATTAGAATAGAATTCTGATGAGCGTAATGGTGTGTAGGAATGATCTTGGGAGACAGGGCAGAGACTTAGCCAAGGGAATGGTCAGATAACAGGGATCGCCTGTTGCCACCATCAGCCTCTAGCCGACTTGTGCATTCCCACAGGATGGGCCTCCTCGGGGTTCCACTGTCTGGACGGTGTCGTCTGACAGTCCCGAGGGTGCGAGTCTTCTCTGTGGGTGCACCCTCCCTCTGGAACGAATTGCCCCCAGAGATCCAGACCATTACTGGCCTGCAGACCTTCCGGCATGCATTAAAAACCCGCCTGTTTCAGCAGGCCGGTCTGGCCTAGTACTTAATGGGGGTTTAAATTTTAAATTTGTTTTT
>JAEANM010005636.1:0-19401 GCA_017656035.1 Myanophis thanlyinensis
GGAGGAGGAGGAGGAGGAGGCGGCGGCGATCCGGAGCTTTGCGCCACCGACGAGATGATCCCCTTCAAAGACGAAGGTGACCCCCAGAAGGAAACGATCTTCGCCGAGATCAGCCACCCGGAGGAAGAAGGGGACTTGGCCGACATCAAGTCTTCGCTGGTCAACGAGTCGGAAACCATCCCCAACGGCAACGGGCATGAGGTAGGCAGGCAGGCAGGCAGGCAGGCAGGCAAGAGAGAGAAAACAACGGGGCTTCGTCTAAACTTCGGGTCTGTCTTGGTGGGCAGGACGGAGACGGGGCTGCCCCTTGGCTCTGGGGGGAGCCTGGATCTGCGGAAAAGTTTTTGGGGAAGGAGCGACAGTCGAGGGGAAGGACGGGAGCCCCGTAAGCAACCGAACTCTGCTTGGAGTAGACGGTCCGCTTTTGCTCTCTGGGTGGGCTTCCCTTTGGGTGTGGGGACGCGGAGCATCTTTTCCCGGCTTGCTTTCATCTGTTGGCCACGGGGGCCGTCCTTGGGATTCGAGTAGGCAGGGAATAGCGGGGGGAAATGTTTTTCTTTTTCTGTTTTCTGTTATTTTAAAGGGTTTTCCTTGAAAGTTCAAGTCCCCTCGTTTCTCTCTCCTCTCTCTCTCTCCCCCCACCACACACACACCCGGGCCAGCTAAGGAAAAAAAAGGGGTGTGTGTGTGTGTGAGAGAGAGAGAGAGAGAGAGCCCAGAATGGAAAAACGGGGAAGCTTTGCAAAGCCGCCAAGTGGGTTAGAGATTTTGACCACGGCGCTTTGAAAACCGATCTGCCTCTGTTCCCCATGAATGAATAGCGCTTGGCGTAGTGGTGGGAGGAGAAGGAGGAGAGAGCGGAGTTTGAAGCTGTTTGTACTCCCCTCCCACCCCTCGGGAAGTGAGAGCCCGGGCTGGCTCACAAGCTGAAACAGAACGATTGATCTGTTTACCCAGAGTTTAATCTTATTGCTACTTTATCCCCAACTTAGAAAGGAAGGGAGGAGAGACAAGGACGCAAGGACTGCTAGGATACCACTATAGTAGCTTTTTTTCCCCCTCCTTAGGCTGGGTGGCTTTTTTTCTTTCTTTTCTTTTTACCAAATTGGTGCCTTTTGCTTCCTTCCTTGCATGCAGACGGCTGTGTTAAACCCCCTTCTGTTTTTGAGATTAAAACTTTGGAGTTTGGTGCTGGGTGTTTCTCTATATGATCATGGATATATTTGGTGCCCGGCCTTATTACCCTGGTGGTTAAAGTAAGCTTGGGACTGAGTACACATAGAGGCTATTATGTGTGGCTAAGTATTAACTAACTCTAGATGGAGAAACTGAACATGATCAGGAGTGTAACACGGGATTCTTGCCCTTCCCCCCATCATAACATTGTCTAAGCACTTTTCAAAAATAGATCTTGCCAGGCAAAGGGTCACGGAATTCTCCTTCCAAAAACCCCACAGTTATGGTTTTAAGAGTCGATTATAAATTGAGAAGCCCACTGCCACTGTAGGAAAACAGAGGGTCTGTGCATATTTGCCTATAGGAAGCATCCGCTGATATTTGATTTGTGCATTAATAAAACCCGAAAGTCATCTGGATTTGTTTACATGAAAAAAAGGCTTGGAGAAATGTTATTTCTGTATCCTCGGTAGCGCAGAGATAGTAATATAGCTGCTCATGTCAGAAGACCTTGGTTCTTCCTGTTGCTTCTGGCAGGAGTTGATGTAGAAATATTTTAGGAATGTAGCAATGGGCCCTGCCCTACTAATAATTAGGAAAAGGGTCTCAAACACATTAGTTCCAAGTAAATTCCACTCACAATGTTATTTATGGGTAGGTACATACTCTGTGTGTGTGTGTGTGTATGTATGTGACTGAAGTGGGACTGGTCCTACCATCAGACAGAAGGAAACAGATGCTTTTGGCAGCTGAGTTTTATAAAACAGCAGTATTAAACTGCTGGTTATTTGCTTACAATCGTTGGCTTATTCTAGGAAAAGACACTTGTACTTCTCCAATATCAGAATAACTTTTCATCATTTTGTTTTGTTGTGCATAACAGTTGCCTGGGTTTTTTTTTTCTCCTGTAACAAAACACCAAGGTTGTTACAATGAAAAAGAGACTGTTTGAATTTGGTCGAATTTTCCAAATTAGTGCTTCAATTTGTATGAACTTTTATTGCTTACAATGAAGCTAGGCGCTTGTTCAAATGATTGTCCTTAAACTTAATGTTATTTGGTTAATACCGAGTGGTTACTATGGGTTCTTACATGGTATGCCTTTCCTTTTTTTGTAAGGAGTAAGCATAATGCGAGAGTGCCCTTTTCCCATAAGGTTCCAGTCTTTTATGTTTACATGGCCGGCATCATTCAACATAGTAATACTTCAGATTAGATGTGTGTTGGTTTGTTTTGTAAATTAGTTTCATGGCATAATGAAGACATGTTCGTATGACTCATGGGATCATACAATAGCATTAATCTGGCGCAACCATGAATATTTTTGGATTGAAATCAGCAAGGTTACAGAATCAATCATATACTCTTTGAAGGATTTACATAAAGTATTGGGTAACTAACTCATATTAAAACAAACTAGAGAGATACTTTTTTTTTAAAAAAGTGTTTAATAATGCAATTTTCCATAAAACAAGCATCCAATGCAAAATAAGGGCTACAGAAGCCATTTTTATATAGCTGAAAACAGAATATTGGGACATCCTTCCCATTCACGTATTTGTCCTGGAAAATGTTTTAAAAACACTTTTTACTGAACTTGGACACTGATAGTTTTCTACTCTGGATCAATGTACCACAAAATATGGTAGTCCCCACTTATGATTTTTATTTTGTTTTTTTGTTAGGTGTCTAGGCAAGGCCAGTCTCAGGAAGCTTATGAAAAAGTCAGAGAACATCCTGAAGAAGGTAAGTAGTGGTGTGTTTAAAGCAGCTTTATCCAACCGGGCAGTCTCCCATTATATTGAAAATACACTTCTTGTTCCCAGTCAGTATATATTATGGTTAGATATATACTATATGGTCTCCGGATTTCACTGTTGAGACAGTGGATTTGTTATGCTAACAACCCTATTTAGCTTCTGTCTTGCAGCATCTCAGTAAAACTGTATAGGAGGGGCCATCTAACCAAACCCATTCTTTTTGAATATGGGTTGTTAGTCACGAATGTGATCTTAGCATCTGACATTCTGTTTCTATGCCATGGGAATGTTTCCTCAATCAAGCCAGTGTCCATTTTTAAAAAGATAAATGTCTTATCTGCCAGGAAAGCATATGTATGCTACTGTTTATTTATGTACTCAGATGTTTGCTTATTTGTTTACTTAAGTGCAGAAGTGGTTAACAAACCTTTTTTCCCCCAAAACCATGATGAAGGGATTAATTTAATTCACACAGTACACTGGAGATCTACACTGCTGTTAATTAAAGTCAATTGTAGGAAGGTCTGCTGGATACTTGGTTAAACAAAGTCTTTCACTGAGTCCATTTTTTTTAAACCACAAAATATTTCAGCTTATTGTCAAACCCTGAAGACAGACATACCTTCTGTTATTCAGGAACTGTGATGAAGCACTTGTCAATAAATATGGACAGCCTAAATCCAACTTGCACTGCTTGCAAACTAGCCATTATTATTTAAATTAGATATTAAGCAGATTAAAAATGGAGCCTCTTCTGATGAACAGGCTCACTGCTATCAGCAGGATAGTGTTGTATGCCAGCCTGAACTCTTTTTCTCCTTAATTGCTTCTAATTGGCCCAATCAGAATAAGCCAGATCATGCTGCCTGTATAAAGACTACTAAAGTTTTAGAATTACACATTAAAAACAGTGCATATTAATCATCAGAGAAAGCACATGTAAGTCACACATAACACTTTGTTTTCACTTTACATTGTAGGTGGAAACAGATTTATTTGACGTTTTAATATTGTAGAGATATGGCAGGCTGCAATTTTGAAGGTTGGAAATATTTGCCAGAATATTTTCTGTACAGCCTATGAATGGAAAGCTAAAATCTTACATACGTATATTCTTTCAAGAGGTTTAGTAACTGAGAAAAGACTGAAAGCAAAGATGAATCTTTTAAAAGAGGCTAAAGCTGCTTGATGAAGATCATGTTATATAAAAGTTTTCTTTCATATTAGATATGTAAAGAACAGACTAAAATATCCCTTGCTTTTTACAGGCAAACACACAGATGGTGTCCTGTACAATAAAGGACCTTCTTATTCTGGTTATTCTGGGTATATCATGATGCCAAATATGAATAATGATCCATATATGTCTAATGGATCTCTTTCTCCACCAATTCCTAGAACAGTAAGTGTTCTTTATGTATATCCATGTGACTGTATATATCTCGGTGTGTGTCTATGTGTTTTTATGCAATGAATGAAGAAAAGCTATCTTTGGAAAGACAAGCTTTGTTTACTGAGGGGCAAACATGTAGCTTTGCTAACATTTCAGAAGATTCCGTCCTGCTTGTGAGGCAATTCTTCTCCTCAGAGTCATTTCTAATTGCATTCAGACATTTTAATAATATCCGGAAACCTGTAATAGAGCATAAGGGGTAAATTCTACAGAATGGCTGGGTGGTATAACTTCAATAACAGATGTAACCATTGACATATGCTTGTGTTGTTTATTATAAAGTACATCTTTGTAGATGCTGGCAGTTGCCAAAGCAATTGTTAAGTTTCTTTTAAGTTTTTTTTAGGATTAAGCTCCATTGGTTCAATTAAGCCGATTACTTCTTAGAAACATATGTAGGGCTGCTCAGTGGTTACCTGAGTCTAAGAAATGGAAGTCCCCAGCATATTTTACTTGAAAAACCCAATAAGTCTGAGGTTTGAGTTGGACTAGTGGTAAGACAATCTTATCTATTTTTACTGGGCAAAATTTTTCTCTTTCTATTAATTTTAAAATGGGAGCAAGTATTCAGTATTGACAATATTTTAAATAAAAACCTAGGGCCACTGTCAATACATTTGATAGCCACGATAACATATTTTAAAGTTACTTCAAGAGCTAATTTTGTAGGATCCCAAAGACTAATGTTATTTTTCTCTTATTGGGCATTTTTAATTCATGTAAATGTAATAGTTCGGGGCTTGTTTAAATAATTTATTTAATTCATGGTGGAAAATCCACAGGAGGTTTTGGGTTTCTGAGTATTTAAGTTATTGTGTTCTCTAAGATTATTATAAAGATTATTATAACTGGAATGTTATAAATACAGAAAGTGAAGTGAATTGTAATGTGTTAATACTTATGATAAGTGTATTTCATTAAGATGGCACACAATTATTTTGTGATTTGAGCCCTGATTGCACGAGACAGAATTTAACACACATCTATAAAATGCACATATCATCCTAAAATATTATGCAGGCATGTAAAAAGGGTTCTTACGATATGTATCATATAATCAATATCATATAATCAAAGTTTCCAAATTACTTGTACATCTGGAACAATGTACATTTAATAGCAAACTTGATTTAGCACTGTACAATATTTGAAACAGTGACTTCATCTGTTTCAGTAGGAATCTTGTTTTAAGTTGGTGGGATTTACTGCTGAGTAAATATGGATATATTGCATTGTGTATCAAGAGATGGTAGATGCAGTGTTATCTGCAGTGCTTTTGAGAAGAAGAGATAAATCAGTAGCACAATGATATCCATACTTCCAAATATGCAGTTTATTGTTCTATATTAACATATCTATGATTTGTCTGGAAACAAGCCAAATGCCCAAAAATTCAGTATATGAATTAGCTAAAATTTGATAGTTAAATACTACCTTCTACAAAATGTTTGTATTGGCTTCCTCAAGAGACTAATAATAGTTAAATACTACCTTCTACAAAATGTTTGTATTGGCTTCCTCAAGAGACTAATAATTGGTGTGGCTTGATCAATAGGTTGAATCTGTATTGGAGAGAACTAGTAACTTACAATGGTTTTGTATTTCTGCCTAAACTGAAAATGTGATGCTTGAAGAAAAAATAATTATTTTTAATGCTAAATATCATATCACATGTATTGGACATATCAGTATTCATGACTGTTTTATGCACTTAGTGATTTGCTTTGATAATTAAGAAAATAAAAAGTACGATGCAACAGACTCCTAGAACTTTACTACAAATGTTTGTAGTAAAGGTACTTTACTAAGGCGGTAATAATAATATTCATTTTCTGAAATGGCCAACATATCTTCTATATCTCTGTAATAACCTTGATGAGCTACTTGTTGTGCCTTTTTGAACAAAAAGACATTCAATATATTTCAAATATTTGGAGACTTTGTGACTAGGGCTGGTTGAAAACTAGTCATTATTTTGTAGTTTTCCTGTTGGTGGTTTAATTGGAGCTTTTGTCATTCAGAGATACGATGAACAATTCTTTCTGGTTTCATTCAATGTGTGTGTTTGAAAAAAAAAACCTGTAGAGTTACATAGAATCCCATAATATTGGAAGTGATTTGAATTGAGGGTTAGGTTTACAGCTGGAAGTAATTTGAATTGGGGAGGGAATTGAGAGGGAAACAATGGGGATGTTTGCAGGAGTCTTTACGCGTAAACTCACTAGATTTGTACTTTCTTGTCATACATACAAGAGTGGAGAACCTACACTTTCTGCCACAGCTTATTCATCTTCCCAGAATTTATCACCAACTGCTTTTGAACTTTCTTTTTTTAGACAGATTGAAACCTGGAGTTACTGTGCACACACGCACTCACAAGTTAAGTGGCTATATAAATCTGTTTAATAAATAAAAAAAAAACAACCTCTGCTCTGATAGATTACGTGGAAATGGTTCTTGGTTGAATTGAAATAGCCCAATGAGTGGGTTTGTTTTATGTTACAGATGTGGAATTCCTCATTAGCATAACAAAAGGTCCACATATTGACTATGTATGTTGCCCAAGGTGTCAGTTCAAATAGTGATGATTCAGATTCTGAACCATCAAGGACAGTGGCTTTTTTTTCTCAGCTTACACTCAGTAAACTGATTTATTTATGTTCAGGGGATGTAATTAATTTCATTACAAACTTTGTTACACTTTCCTCCATATCTAACAAAAGTTCTGTTACTATTTTTTTTCAATATGGGGGAAAACATGTTTATTGTGAAACCCTTGGTTTCACTTCTTTATTTCTTTTCTTGAGATGCTAATCTAATTCTACAACCCTGAATATTTTGAGTCTATCATCTGAAAGTACTCTTGAACAGAAATGTACCTACAAAAATTTTCCTAAAATATGTTTTAATGTAGCTTAAGTAAACACTTTAATGCATAGTGCATAACTTGCCAAGCCAAAGGCTATTACTAATATGGATATGGTATAGCAGTGTGGTTAGAACAGCAATATGTATGTCTTTTGGTACAGTTTTCGGTGTATATGCTGATACTATGATGATTTCAAAATTGCATTCTGTTAGATAAATTGTGTATAGTATCGGTATGTATGGTACTCTAGATTATTTTGAGAAAAGTTGTAGCTTTGTGTAGGCATGAGTAAGGCTGTTCAGTTACGAGTTTTCTTGTTACATCTTGATTTCTCTGATTTTACTCATACTGTTAGGCTTCACAGCATAGCTCCTTCCATGAACAAAATATTGTATATTATGTGATAACTGCTCTTTGTATATTGTTTACAAAATCTCTTCTACGGTAGTACATAACACCTAAGCATGTAGAAATCTGAGCAGGTTGAATTATGTAAGGTACCGTATTTAAAATTCTATGATTTTCTATACAACACTTATGCTGTAATGTAGTGAATTTCCTAAAATAATAACATAAACTATGCTATAAACAATGAAAATAATTTCTATTTTCGTTGGAAAAACCTTACTTATTTTCTTTTAAAAGGTCTCTGGTTATATTTTGCATAGCTTTCTTTTTGAAATTCATCCTATTATCATGGAATGTCTGAAGTTACAATCTTCAGATTTACTAAGAAGCTGCTATAAACTATGGAAGGAAGCAGGTGGAGCCCCAAAGGCAAAGCTTCCCCTTCTCAAAGCAAGCCATCATGTAGCACAAATGTTAAGAGTGAGATGTTTAATCCTTATGAATATAGCTTTGGGTGCCCTTTTGGCAGTTCCTGACATAGCAGAGTGTGGACTAATGGAAAAGGATAGAGGAGAAAGTGAGTTATGTACAGTATATGTGCAGATGTTCTGTGGGATTTTATTCCTGTAAATAACTGCACGTTATTCACCAATCTGTGTATACATCTTTTTCCAAGCAATTAGATTAGAGGTTGAGTAAAATTTTGAGTGGCAACATTAAGTAATTCTGTGGTAGGTAGCCTTGGATTCTCAGTAAGATGTTTCTAGTTGCAGTTACTAGATTGCTACTTAAAAAAATTATTTTGCTCAATGGAACAACTGTGTGCTTTCTAGAATAGTCAATGAAGCAAGCACTAAGTTTTTAAAATTGCTATAAATCTAATTTGCAGCATCAAAATTGAATGTTACCTTCGTTTGAAGAAGCATCCCAATATTTTAGTGATATCCAAAATGTCTGTGAACAGAAACTACCCAAATGTATAACATAAATGTTACCAAAAGCCTGATTATAGGGTGAAAGGAATTTAATTTTAATTTCAAACCACAATGCTTTTATTTTATTTTGAAAGTCTTTTATATTCTTAAAGAGTTGCAAAGAAGGAAAGAGAGCATATTGTGGCAAATAATGGAGCACAAGCAATAATTTTAAGCCAGAATACACGCAGATAATTAAGAATATCATCTTGTATATTATATGTACATTATAGTGTCTATACTGTTCTTATGCTGCAGGCTTAAAAAATTAACCATTCTTGGGGGAGGGTGGAATTCTTAATATGTAAATTGGGAGAGTACATTTATTACATAGTCCTAATTCTGTAGCATCTTCCTCTTGATGATTTTCAAAGGTTTGCAATAGTAAAAGTTGGAAATGTGCAGAACCATAAAAATGCATTTCTTAAAGGTCAAACTCTTTCAATTTGATTATGTGGAAATGAAAGACTTTGCATTTTCTCCTTGCAATCTTCCTAATGTTTATGTTCCATGGAAAGAGTCATGGAAAGGATATTCTTTTTGACCTCTTGCCCAACAAAGATTGTCCTTTACCGAGAGATATTAAAAATTTTTTTTGAGCATAGGTAGATTTTAAAATATGCCCATATACCTTAAAAGGATTAATACATGACAAAATTGCAGTGCTGGTTATTCATTCAAATGATGTTGAATGCATAATTGTGATTCTCTGCATAATAAAATGGAGTTAAACAAAGCTTTGGCTATATAAACCTTTTAGATAAATAATTAAAAAATATCTCAATATCCTTTCTTCTCCATCTTGCATAGCTAATGATGGTGGCATTGTTGGCCAAAGCTGAATGCAATTATTTAATGGGTGAGAATATACAGTACATGCAATAATGTTATATTATTATTTTAAAGGATATGATTATTTATTGATCTTAAGAGCATCATTCATCCAGTGCATATATAAATACCTAGCATTTTGTTTCTTTTTTTGGATTAACAGTATTGTGCCAAGTGCATAGTAAGTAAAGTAAACATACATTAAGTAAAGACTGAAGTTCAAGAAAAGGTAGCAATATATCTATTTTATAGCAATATAATTCACCATATAGTACTTGCTCTGTTTTTGCAAACCCTTCCTGTCATCACAGCCATTCATCACTTCAGATGCTATCTTCTCAATTCTCTCTTTTTAAAGATCTCATCCATTCCATTATTTTCCTGGTCTTTCCATTTTTGTTGATTCAATAACTATTCTTTTATGTTTTGCTGTTCTGTTTTCATAAATTCTTTGTTTAATGAAAATTCTTCATAGTACTTCTTTAAGACTGATCATTCAGTCTTTAACCTGTTTCATTGCATGTTGTTTCTCCTGATATACCAAATCTCCTTTCCATATTAGAAAGTATTCAGAAATACATTGTATATACTACTATTTTCACTTTGTATATGCACTTATTCATCATAATAGACCATATATTACATATTATCTCACTACCAACAATTTAATTTTAAGATTTCTCCATCCATTTCTTTAGCTGAAATGTGCTTTCTATCAAAGTACACATATTTATTTATGTACTCTACCTCTTATAACTCCCTTACAACTAGTAAATGTTCTTTTTTTTTTCTATTGGGAACATATCTATCTATGTCTTCAATAGATTGTCAGATCCTTACTCCTTGTCTAATATCTGACAATCATTCCAGTCTTCAGCCAGCTACATAACATTGCCTTCATAAAAAAGTAGGTTAAACATTCATGTCCATACTACCTCTAATGTCATCACAAGCATTCCTGGTACATTTATCCAAAAGTTCATTAAATGTCTTTGTTTAAAAGGAGATAGCATATTCTTTGTTGTTCCTTATTCTATACATGCACTTGCATACATAACCTTTAACAACCAATCTTCACCTGCACATAGATGTCAAACATTCCAGGATTTAAGCCAATTCATTTATTTTTACAATTCCTCAATAAACCTGCTCATATTCTGGCAAAAAAAACCTCCATAGTCAAACTTATTCTCCTTTAATTTTTGCATTCACTCATAGCAAACATGTTCTTTGTTAAAATAAATGTAATTTATGACCACAGTTGACCCCCATTGCTAAATGAGACATTTGTTAAGTGAGTTTTGTCCCATTTCACTACTTTTCTTGCCATATTTAAGTGAATCATTGCAGTTGTTAAGTTGGTAACATGGTTGAAAAATAAATCTGGTTTCCCCATTGACTTTGTTTATCAGAAGGTCACAAAATGTGATCCCATGATCCCAGGACACTGCAATATCCTAAATAGGAACCAGTTGCCAAGCATCTGAATTTTTACTCTTGGGACCATTGGGATGCGACAGCTGTTGCATATGTGAAAAGCTTTCATAAGTCCCTTTTTCCAGTGCCGTTGTAACTTTGAATAGTCACTCAATGAACTGTTGTAAGTCAAGGACTACTGGGCAGGTTAAATGAATTGCTAGTTGCTGACCGTGTTGCACAGTCAATGTAAGAAGTTGATTGTGGTGCTGAATTTTTACTGCCTCTTTTTCTCTTTGAAAATGAGATATTATGGCAGTTGTTATTCTAAAATAGTGTACTAAAAGTTTACATATAGTGTTTATATCTTTTTATTTTTTTTATTTATTATGGTGGGAGGCCATCCAGTTAGACAAGTGTAATAACAGAAAGCTATAGAAATTGCTCTTGTAAAGAGATATGTGTGTCTATATATGTTTATGATAGATATCCAGCCTCTAGTAACAGCTGCATTTGTTCCCACCTTCAATGACTGGAGGAGTTTGGTTACCTGGGGAAAAAGAGGGAAGGGAGGAGGCCAGAAGAGGAAGTGGATGGGAAGAATGATGAGAAAATGGAAGATTAAATAGCAGGTTGTTTCCACTGGAAATCATCCTGACCTACTTTTCTACTTTACAACACAGTAGTTTCTACTTTACAATACAGTAGTGTCAGAGGGCCTTGAAAAAGCAACATTAAAAAAGAATTTATGTTGTTAACCTTAAAAACAATATTTGAAAGAACAGCTACAGTAACATATATTGTATTGGTGTCAGATGCAAACAACCAGGTCCACACATGTAGAATTAAAGCTAACTGCTTTATTGTATTCTGCCTATAGTACAGGAATCTCCCTAGATTGCTTGCCTTCTCTGGGAATAGATAAGGTTCCATGGAGCTTGGGGTGTGTGTGTTGTACTGGATCTTTGTAGCTCCGCAACAACGCAAGGTTAACGTGCTGCTTAATCCCTCCTTTTTTTCTGGCTAGGCATTTCCCAACATTTGGCAAACAGGCATTGTTTGATCTGTAGCTGTGTTTAAAAGATACTGGTCTATTTGGATCTACCAGTACATGTAGTTGGCAATAAAAAATAAAATTCCAACTCCATGCAGTTGGTTATATATTATTCAAGTTAATACATTTCCTCTTCAAATAATTTGTGGGCTATGGCAAGGTTTGTGGTCTGAATTAAGATATATTCTCTGAATTATAGTTTATTAAATAAACCATATTGACTGGGTTCCCACATGTTTAGACATAAACTATGGCACAATACATTCGGTGGGCTAATGGAAATCAAAACATTACCTTAGCATAGGATAAAAACCCATGATGCAAATAGATTTTCATAATCTATTCTGCGAAGTAAAAATTAGAAATTAACCTTCTTGGGAAACATTTATGGGTGTAAGTGTTAAGGTTGTAATTTGGCATCTTCAGAATAGAAATTTAGAGTAGATTTGCAAGGAGCTCAACCTGAAAGCTAGCTAAATCCATTGCCTATTGTTTGCAGCAGCAACATAGATTAGCTACCTATCGTATTCCAGGTATTGCTAATAAAAGTATGGCCAACGGCAAGGGGTTGAGCAATGTAATTCAGCATCCTCTTTCCTATGCTATTTTAACAGAAAGCTTGATATGAGTATTGTTTTACTTTGTGAATATCTCACCCTATGAATTCTGCCATTCTGGATACATTCATTTTCTCTATATTGTGTAGTACTTTAATATAGGAGATATGTCGATCAAGGTCTTCATATTATCCTCAGTGAATTACAATTTAAGACTGGGAAGGCCAAACCATAAACAAAAACTGCTCTGGCATTTGGAAATGCTGGAACAAGTGCTCAATACAGCACAAACTGAAAAGAATAAAACATCTGGAAAGTGTCATTCTATTGTCACATTTGTTGATGTGGCAATGGGGTTGACACAAGCTCTCCCGAAGTGTATCCTCTCTGTCTAAATCAGGGGTGTCAAACTGGCGACCCACAGGCCGGATGCATCATGCGCTGGTCACACCCACCCAGCTCTGCAAAGGGAGATACGTTACATGACAGCAACGTGATGCTATGAGTTTGACACCCATGGTCTAAACTGATGTAGGCTTTGAATGCTTTGGTAGAAATAAAATTAGCAGACTTATCTATTAAAGTGGAAAGTAATATCGAAATGTTTAATAAAATAGTGGAAACAACTTCATGAAGAATGAAGTTCTTCTAAATGTTTTAAGAAAACATTTTTGTACAGTACTTGCATTCATACATCCAAATACATTTTTTAATTTTAATTGATACATCTTAAATCTTTCCTATTTGCAAATTATTTGTTAAGATATCATTATTAAAATGTGCACCTGTGATAGTCAGCATAATATTTTTTATTACTTATTGCTGGAACAAGAGTCAAACATCTCATAACAGACTGAAAAGTTGCTACAGAATTATTCCACTGTCCACAGTTGCTTATGCAGGCATGTTTCCAAATACCTCAAAGTAATATGAAATGTTTTTTAAGAGATGACATTCTTTCACTGAAATAAGCTTGGGTTAATATTTTTTTAGAATATGTACAGCTTGTTTATAACACAGATTTCATTAGGCTCATTCAGTAACAGTGTGTTCCAAAAACTAAGTTGTTATAAATAAAATTGATGCAGAGATTCAATTGATTTCAGCTAGCTGATAAAAATTGACTTCCTTTGTACTTTTGGTAGTTATGAGAGTAAAGATTCATCTAATTTTTTTTTGTTGGTGAATATTTACCTTCCTCAGAGCAACATTTTACTATTTTATGAGGCAACATATGAAAACATAAATTATGTTTCTACCTACTTTCCTGAAAAAAGAATTTTCCCATAATTGTCATGGGACACATAACATGTATCAGATGAAGTAACCCAATCATTGTCCACTTTTAAATACAGTAATCCAAACAGGTGTGTGTGTGTGTGTGTGTGTGTAGTTGTTTTCGTAGATTTTCACGGATGCAGGTATGCAGGTCTAGGTCTGTTCGGGTCTTTTCCTGTGTAAGTTTGAGAATATTTTTGCAACGTTTCGGCAAGGTCCCACTCGCCATCTTCAGGGTGGTGCCTTCTGCTTCGTGCCAGGGCAACTCTCATAACTACCAAAAGTACAAAGGAAGTCAATTTTTATTAACTAGCTGAAATCAATTGAATCTCTGCATCTTCTTGCCCTGGCACGAAGCAGAAGGCACCAGCCTGAAGATGGTGAGTGGGGCTTCGCCGAAACGTGAAAATATTCTCAAACTTACACGGGAACAGACCTAGACCTGCATATATATATATACTACATTCAATCAACTAGTCTACTTGAATCTATCTAATGTGTTAGTAAAGTAGAATATTTTCCTGACTAGGCTTAGGCATTCTGAATATTAAGGCATATTAATGTGTACATGTGTATTAAAGATATTAATATGATGCAAGGTAAGGGAAAGAATGGGTGGAACCATCTGGCAAGCTGTAAACGATTATGCCTGAAGATCTACATCAAGATAGGCAAAAAAATGTTTCTCTAGTCCCCTAATATATAATAGTTAGTTGGTACTGCAAGGCGAACAAACAGGTCAGCCCTAGAGGAGATCAACTCTGACTGCTCTTTAAAAGGCCAGATCCTGAAGGTGAAACTCAAATACTTTGGCCACCTAATGAGAAGGAAGGACTCACTGGAGAAGAGCCTAATGCTGGGAACGATTGAGGGCAAAAGAAGAAGGGGGCGGCAGAGAAGGAGGTGGCTGGATGGAGTCACTGAAGCAATCGGCGTGAGCTTAACGGACTCCAGGGGATGGTAGAAGACAGGAAAGCCTGGAGGAAAGTTGTCCATGGGGTCGCGATGGGTCAGACACAATTTGCAACTAACAACAACATGTTATAATCTTAAGCTTTGGTTTAAACACTACAATGCATTGGTGATTGTGTTTTGCCTAGCGTCACCTTTGGTGATGTAGGTGACTATAAATGTGATCAATCAATAAATTAAAAATGGACAATGTAACAAATAGAGAGCCAGTTTGGTCTAGTGGTTAAGGCACCAGGCTAGAAAGTGGATGACTATGAGTTTAAGTCCCATGTTAGAAGCCAGCTGGGTGACTTTTGGCCAGTCACTTTTTCTCAGCCCAACTCATCCCATGGTGCTGTTGCTGTAGTGAAAATAGGAGGAGAAAAATATGTTGAATATGTTTACTACCTTGAGTTATTTGTAAAAAAATAAAAAATAAAGCCGGGATACAAATAAATTTGGGCAAGACCAAATCAAAGCCTTACCGTGTTGTTGTACAGTCTGTGAATCTACCCAATGTATCAACAGTGCATATTTGGAAGTTTAAAAGCTACTTCTTGGAATAACAGTGCATGAAACATGCAATGGATGTGGAGATGTAATGTCATACAGCCACAGTATGTTTTGAAGCAGAGGTCCTTTCATAAAGAAAGTGAATTGTTGTGATTTGCTCTCAGCATAACTAGTCATCACCAATAGTCTAAACAGACCTCCCAACAAACTGCTGAAACCCAAATATTTCAAGATTCTAAAAGACTGGGAATATTAATTAGAATCATCATTTATTGACACCACCTTTGCTAGAGAAATTTCATGAAATCAGATCATGAAATCTTCAGCACTAGAGCTATTTCAACTGAATAGATATGCAATTTATTTTATTTAGGCTAGAAAATGTTTATTGTGTCTCTTCCTGATATTAAGAGTTTAAAGTGGGATGCAAAGATCTCTACCTTTTTATATAAATAAGCTGCTTCTATTGTCAAGAACTGTTGACAAAACCGAAACTGGCATTTTGAGTGATGACGCATAAGAGAGATTCATTGTAAATGCAGCCACTTCTTGCATTCATGCATTTGTATTTATGCAGGTTTGCCTTCAGGAAATGTTTTAAAACTGATACTAGTTGTACCAGAATAGTTTCTGGGCTTGTATTTTGAGCTAGTCGTCTTATCATTTAAAACAAAGGTGTATTTTAAGGTGACTTGTAATAAAATAAGGTCTTATGTATGTCCTTTAGCAGCTTTCTAATCAAAGCCCAGAAATTATTCTCTGTCTCTTAAAAGTTAGAAGTTTTTCAAGCTCATTGTTATTTCTTTCCCATGTACAAATTTTTTAAAAGGAAGAACCACTAACTTTATTCCAGGCTACAAAAGCTTCCATGCAAAGAAACTGATTCTTACTAGCCAGAGGCTGTCCAGATTTCTGTAGACTTGATAACATGAATCTCAAGATAAATTACTGTAGATATCTGCTCTTAACCTCTGCACAACTCTGCATAGAAGATAAGTCTGTGCGATGTAATACTATTGAATTCCCAAAATGTATTTTTATTTAAAAGAATTATCTTTTAAAAACTGTGTGACATGCATCCTTAACAATTTTTTGCTGTAAACAGACATTGCCGAAAGCTTTGGCAAGACTTGGCAATAACCAAAACGAAACTGGTTTTTTTCTTTCCCCCTGTTGTTTGCTGGAACACACTAAACATCACTTTGTACTTTGCTTTTGCATTTTGAGAAGTGTTTTGCTTTGAAACAAAATAGGGAGATGAGTTTTTACTATCCTACCGGTAGATTCCCTTAATTTGGTATTTTTACATGGGATATTCTTGTATCCCCAGAAGTCCATTCTTTCTATTATATACTTAATTCAAATTATATTATTTATTTATTTCTGAGATGAATAACATTTCCTGACGTTGTTATGCATAGAAACTTATGGGGACCGCTGAAATTTGATGAAATGCTTATGTATGAAATTATAGTTGCCTTTATTGACTGTGGACACCTGGTTAATCCAGTCACCCGTCCAAAGACTGTTTATTTTCTGAGACCTATCCAGAAATCATTCTGTGTTACAGAACGGCTTTTAATTTTTAATGTCGTGTTTGACTTTTTGGAAGCTTATGATGTGACCTTTATAATGATTTTATGTCATGCAAATCTCTCGCTGCGTTGTTCTAGTAAAGGTGGGATATTCTTTATTGAATAAATGTTTTTGTAGAATTATTTGGTTTGTTATACCATATATCAGGGGTGTCAAACTGGCAGCCTACAGGCCAAATGCGTCACTCCGCAAAGGGAAAAATGTCACGAAAGTCATGTGATGGCAACGTGATGCCGTGAGTTTGACACCTGTGCTGTACATTATATATTCTCCACATCTGAAAGTTGCAGCTGTAGATCTGATAAAGCAATGCTTAGGGCATAAGTATTCCTTTTCAGAAAACAAAAATGATATTAACATACAAGAAGCAATTTCATTTGTAAACAAAAAGCAATAGATTTCAAATCCCAGAGCATTATGGGTAGCAATCAAAATAAGAGAAATGTGATTAGTGAACTGTGCCATTTCTCTCTTTGAAATTATTTTGAGAAAAGGCAGCCCAGCAATTAAATGCTTATACAATGTTGTTGTTATAAAGCATTCAGATGGAATGATTACAAAAGTATTGCTCTAGCCCAGTGATGGTGAACCTTTTAGAGACCAAGTGCCCAAACTGCATGTGTCTGTTTTTGTTGCATGCGCAGCGGAAAGCCGAAGACCAGTGGGGAGGTGGGGCATCACAACACCAGCAGCTCTGCAGCAAGCGCGATCTTTTTCTTTTGTGAGGAGTTGCAATTGATGGAACTTTTTTTTTAGTCCCACAAACTTCTATTTCCCTGAAAACTACAGTGAGAAACGCGACAGAGAAACACGGAGCTGAGCTGGGCAACGGTGCGCATGCCCACAGAGATGGCTCTGAGTGCCACCTCTGGCACGCATGCCATAGGTTTGCCACCACTGCTGTAGTTTTATACATCTATTAATTTTACTTAAGAATATATCTTCAGTTGTGAATTTCCTGATTTCCCAGCTGCTATATGCTTGCCATCCCAACACATTGGACAATAGCAAATTAGGAAAGTTAATTTAGAGTTGGTTTGTTATCTTCCTTGTAATCTCTCTCTCTCCCTCCCTCTCTCCCACCCTCCCCCACTGCCTCCCCTTCTCCCGGCTCAATATTGTTTTTCAGCTAGAAAAAACAAACAACACTCTGCTTCATATTTTAACTAGTTAGCAGTGAGAAGTTTTAAAAACTTTTCTGGTTGAAGCAACAGAAGGAGTAAATGAGGAGGAGTAAGAGTGATAGGGTTGATGTGATTGCCAGGAATGTTCACGATGCAAAGATTTGCTGTACTGTTGAAGATGATAGCTTTTTAAACATCTTCAATCTGTTTCCTCCACCCTTACAGTCTTGTGTAGTATGGAAGTGAATGGAAATGATAGGAGAATTTTGTATCTCTTCCAGAAATATGATAAATGCTTTGAGTATTCAGTATCTTAAATATGGGACTAGGAAATATTGATATGGGCTATCTCTCATTTTACTTGATATTTGTAGGCTAGCCATAACTAAATGTTCTCTGTACAAAATAAAACAAAACAAAATCACACAATTTACCTCATTGGAACTAAATGGATTTCATTACTGGTTTTTTAAAAAAAACTATTTTAGGAAATTAATGGACTGAAAATTATACTCCAGACACCAAGAACGTGGGAAAACTATATGTGATCAAAGGAAAAAATAAAGAACTGTTCAATGTTATATTGATATGTATAAAATAGAATTTCATAAACACAGATTCTGTGCATTTTGTTGAATCCTAATAAAGATAGTGTTGTGAGTTAGGTGCAGATGGCACAATCTACACAAAGCATTTACTGATTTGTTCATACATTTATCTGACACTTCAAACACTTTTAATATGCCTATATTGATACATATATATTGACATGTTTCTTTAAATCACAGGAATGCAAAATGATTTCATATATGGTGATACAGGATCGTGTTTTTGTGCAAAGTTTAATTTAAAAATGAAAATGTGGAGGAAATTATTGTCAGCTTTTTATATTTGGAATAAGATTGTCATATTCTTTTGTACTGAGATTTAAAATTAAATTACATAATTTCAAATCAGTGAAAGTCAATGATTTATGATAGCTTTATTCACCTGTGTATTAGAATGAATATTATTTTTATTTCTGAGTAAATGTATTGGTATTACAAGAATATTAAAATTAGTTTGTTACTAGTCATATGTAATGTGGAAGGCATCCAGGTTAGCTGCGGTACTTGAAATATTGTTGGATTTCATTAATTGCTTGAAGCATTAATTTTAGAGGCTGCCTTTTTGTATTTAGTCTTTCTTTATTTCATTAAGCATCGCGATTCATGTCCCCAATAATCAGTTCATTTTGTGTGGTCCAAGATACAGAAATTCCCCTTCTGTTCCTTTCAAAGAAAAAACATGTTTTCCATTTTAAGAGATTTTATATAATTTCATGTGTGCTAACACACTTTTCTTCCATTATTAGTTTAGATTAAAAACAAATGCTTTCCCTCCCCCCACCCAAACTTTGCATGTAGCAATTGCAGAGTTGTGAAAATAAGTCCTCTTTCAGCTTTTTGTTTCTTTAAAACAGCTATCAGTGATGTCAGAGTCAATACTAAAAGCATTAAGA